>CM028928.1:1222326-1389826 GCA_016801845.1 Polydactylus sextarius | reverse complement strand
ACAAGTATGGACCCAAGGTATGGATCCAAATCAACAAAAGAACCAGAAGAAAATCAGAGTTTTGTAACTGTACAACCAGAGCAAAGACCTGGATCATGAATCCAACAGAAAATCAGTGTGAGACCTGAAGACCAGAGATGACAGACTCCTACATAAAGAGACTGGACACTGTGATTAAATCAAAAGGTGCTTCAGCAAAGTATTACTTTAAAGATGTGCACACATGTGCACCCAGCTTATTGTACATTTATTTAAATAGATTTGTTTGTTTTTGAGTTGAATTGTACAGGTCACATTCAACTGTTTATCACAAACACCTGACATTTTACCTACATCTCACCAGGATTTGTTCACTGCCTTTGTCTTTGTGTTTGTGACAAGTTACCTCACTGTTTCTGACAGTTACAGACTAAAATATTCATAGAGGATTAAAGATATTTATTGTTAACGATGTTGGAGCTACAATGAAGCGAGAAGAAAAAGTCAACAAACGGGTCGGCCGTCAGACACCGTCGAGGTGAAGAGATAATGATTAAACAGTCTGAAGTGACCAAAAAAACAAATCACACATAAAAACAACAATTAAGAAATAATCAAAAATATCACAGATTGTCACAATCCAAGTTTACATCTTAAGTCGTGTTGTTTTATTCAACCAGGAGATGTTTGTTTGGTGTTTTTGGTTCATTAGTGACAGTTTAATTGTTTCATTAATGAATGAGTGAATGAAGTGACTATCTGCTGCATCATTTTAACAATAAAATAATCTTATATCATCACAGCAGAAAGAGAATCAGACAGTTGTGCATCAGTCTGTTCTGCAACCGGTGGCCTAGTTTGACGTTCTGCATCTAAACACCCTGTAGGCATTAACTAGTGTGTGTGTGTGTGTGTGTGTGTGTGTGTGTCTACTTTCATGCAACATCACTGCAGCCACCAGGATTCAATAAAATTGTGCACCAGAATCACAACTCCACGCTGATGAATCTGAACGTTTCTTGTTCCACAGGTGAGTAACTGCTCCCTAATGATAAAAAGCTGCTGCGTGCGTCAGACTTTCAGGCCTGGGGCTGCAACAACTTAATGTTTAATTATTTCACCTTCGTCGTCGACATTTAACGCTCATGACCTCCTCGCTCTTCTCTGTCGGCGGCGGCCGCTGATAAAGGGCCGTGACAAACGAGGCGAGTTGAATTCAGACTGCGCTTGTTTAAGTTAAGAGATATTATCACACAGGGTTTTAATATCAGGCTGCTGCAGCTGATCTACGGCTGCGATTAGAAACGATCAGAACAGGAGCTTCTGGAAGAAAGTTACCTGCTCAGGATTTTAGGTTTAAGTCTCAGGTCTTTAGAGACATTAGACACAGAGACAGTTTAGTTTGAGTCAAAAACATATGTTGTTTTTTTAAGTGAATAACTACTGATCTAAAATAAACAGGAAATGACAGTAACATCTATTTATCTCTGAAGAATTTAAGGATTCAACAAATGATGTCATCAAATGACGTTAAACTCCAGCTTCTCTTATTATATTAAATATATCTACGACCATTTCCACCACATTTAAAACCAATTTAAAAACCAAATTAACCAACAGGAAAACCTTCTGTTCTCTGAAAGCTTCAATGGAAAGTTTCTCCCAGACTTTAAACAACTTGGAAACTAATTTAATCATCAATTTGAATCGATGATTTAATTGATGAGTTGTCGCAGCCCTAAAACAAATCAGACTTTAATCCAGGTAACTCTCTGTATCAGTCTTCACCTTCTTTCATGACTCCGCAGGAATCAGACCTCAGACCAGTTCTCCTCTGAACAAGAGGCCAAAAGTGAAATATGGATCATTAACAACATCAAAGATTAAACCACAAATTTTACTTTTACAAAACCGCTGAGCATCGCAGGACTAAAACCAGTCTCCTCCACCAGGTGAAGCTGGAGCCGCGTGGACCGGACCTTTGTCTCCGGTTCACGGAGGACAGAGTCTCACTCAGCAATCTGTGGCGCTTCATAGAGGAGTCGTACGTCTTTATTAAGGACGGCGGCGTCCTCAGCGGCCTTGACCGTCCATCTTTATCGTACTGACAGAGAGGAGGGGGGGAGGAGGAAAGAGGACAGGGTGAGGACATGAGAGGAAAGATCGTCATGTTCCTGAAGAGGAAGCAAAATAAAGGAGAGAAAGTTTTAGAGACGCCCAGTCAGGAAAGGAGGGAAGAGGTGTGGAGAGAAAGACAATAAAGATAAAAGAAAGACAGGAAGTAGAGGACAGAAGAAGAAAGAAGTGTAATTCATCTCTCGTCCTCCTGACATGATGAGAAAACAACTACAGGACGTCCAGCAGCACCACACTGACTCCAGCCTCGTCCCTGAACCGTCCTCCGTCTTTCTCTTCGCTCATTCATGCGTTAAGTTTCCATCAATGCAGCTACTTTTCATCCCTCTCTCTCTGTTTCTCACATCCTCCACACTTGTGTTTATTTTTACATAAAAACTTCTATTTATTAACTCCCGTCTTTGTCTCAGCAAAGCGTCCCCTCCACCCGCCCCTGTCCCCGTCCTTTCATCAGCAGATCTTCAGCTCGAGCTGTGAAAGATCAGACGGGAGGTTACATCAGTTCAGTTGTGTTTTGTAGTTACAGCAGCGACTTCTCTGTTGAAAAGACTTGATCTTTAAAGTCGTAACTGGTCAAACGTGATCATTTCCCAAAACCCAGAGTCAAACAAGCTTTTTAAATTAGTCACATCATTAAGAAATGCTCATGTTGGGAAGTGCTTCTGCCTTGAATCGACAGCAGTTATAACAAAAGTAATCATATTTACAGATTCTATTAAATTCAAATCATCTTATTTGTAACAATTTAAAAGATCTAAAAACAAGCAGCTACACACTCACATTAACATTTAAAATAAACTAAAACAAGACAGACTGACGCCACAGACTGTACAGATCCCACTGATCCCAGATCAGTCCTCAATACCTCAGTAAACAGATAAATCGACTATTTGTTGACACTACAATCGACTGGAGGCAACACTGTCCCAGCGACGTGGACACAGTCCAACACATCTCACATTACTCATTGTTTTTTTCTTTAATGGAGAAATGTAAGAACATAACACGTCAACCAGACGGTAGCTCTTTACCGAGCTGCTGCTGATTTTTTTTTTTTTTTTTTTTTTTAAATCAAAGTTGTTGATGTTTAACGCTGGTGATGTTTTCACACTAATTAACTGGACGTGACACTCGGGTTTGTGTTGTTCCTGACACCGTGTGTCTTTGCACAACACATGTCCTCATTTAAAGACGTCGCTCCGACTGTGATTGTTTCCTAAAGCTGCTGCAGGATCCTGTTTTTCCAAAACCTCAGTGAAGCTGTGAACTTTCTTCTTTCTCTGTGTGTGTGTTGGTGCTGAGGCTGAAGTAATCTGGGTTATGTGGGCAGCTGCGTTACGTAACGACACACTCTTTATCACAACGATCTGAGCTGCTGAAAGGCTGCTAACACACACACGTTTGTTTTCGGGCCTTGTGGGGACTTACATTCATTTCCTGGAGACTTTCCTGGAAACCCTAGAGATCCATTTGTTGGTACCACTTGTCCAACCTTTATCTGAACCTGAACCAGACCTGAAGTCCTGTCTTCACCTCAGGTCCCCACAATGTGAGTGTGTAAACAGGTTTAAGTCCCCACAATGTAGGAAGAACCAGGTACACACACACAGACGTCACGTTAACACACTCTCATCAACAGCCTCTTTAAAACTTCAGTCTTCTCTGTGTACGAGCAGCTTTGATTAATATTAATTAGAAGCATAAAGGCTAAATTCATTAAACATAAACATCTCACAGATGAAGACACTTTCTGTTCACTTTCTTCTTTTTTTCTTTCATTTTAAACCAAACGCTGCAGCCACATTCACATCCTGGTCCTGGTCTCAGAAAAAACCTGACTGCAGCTCCTAAAGTCCTGGATCAGGTCTCAGTGAGTCAATTTATCAATAAACTTTATAGTTTCACAGCAGAAGAAACTGTTCAGCTGCTGTTAAAGATCTAGGCTGCTAACCAGAGAGTTAGCACTCAAATCTGATTGGTTCAGACACAGAGAAGTGTTGCAACTTCCTGTCAGGACTTTCAGAATAAAACAGGAAGCAGTGATTTGTGTGTTGGGGTTTTTAACCTTGAGTTGAAGTGAGAAACTTTGTAACAGTTGTAATAATATCCACAACTGATCACATGATCACATAAGTTGATTCAAACATGTGATAGGATGTGTTGGGCAGATCGCAGGAGCAGTACAAACAGGACGAAGGACACATGTTCAGACTTTAAAAAAAAAAGTTGTTATTGAACCAAAACTGAAACTGAAACACTGACGTCATGTTTCATCTGGTTTCTGACGAAGATTAAAGATTCTTCTCACACAGAACATGAACGGTTCAGAGGGAAGTCACACACTTCACATTAACACTCATGACCTGACACAGGAATCTGTACGTTGATATATGTGTGTGTGTGTGTGTGTGTCCTCACATTAAGGAAACAGTGTGTGAGAAGCAACAATGTGAATTTTCACCACTGAATTGTTACCTGTTCGTAACTCTTCATTCCTTTAATAAAGTCAGTGTTGGTGCTCATGTGCTCATGTAATCCTTCTTGTCCTCCCCCTTTTTCAGCTGCAGACAAGTTCTTAAGAACCACGAGACCATGATCATAAAACCAACAGAGCTTTAAGTTTCCTCTGAACTGAGTCAGTTGTTTAAAAATCAATTGTCCTTCAGCTTCACAGAGTGTTAGAATTATTTATAATTAGTTGTAATTATTCTATCACTTCTTCTTCATATATATATATATATATATATATATATATATAAGTTATGTTATAAGTTATGAAAAAAGTGCTGCAATTTACAAATGTTTCATAAACGACACTCTGACCAGTCCGGTAAAACAGTAAAGTGTTAACATCTGGATGGTTTCATCATAACGACAAACACTTCTCACCCTCAATGACGCCATCTTGGCTACGTAGCAGAAGAGGAGGGACACACTTCACACACTACAGGAGTAAGTACGTAGTGTAAATAGTATACTACATGGAAGTGAACTAATGGGAATATCTGAATTGAGACACACTAATGGACACTATTAGTAGACGCTACAATTTACAGTGGTATCATAAATGCCTCAGGTTCAGTCTATCAACAGTGTCAACAGTTAGTGTCTCCTGAACACTTCATCTTCACACTAACTTCACAAACGTCCTTAAATGTCACACAACCAGACCCAGAAACCTCTAAGAACATCTATGTGCCACTAACTCAGACTGTTAGATGGTGAAATTTACTGATGTTCCCTCGTAGACAAAATATCTACAGCAAAGACTGTAAATAAAAATGGTTTCCTCCTACTCTACACACATACGATCACCATACATGTACATATACACTCAGCTGTCGGTTTATTAGGAACACCAAGCTAAGACTTCCTGATTTTCTGGAGGTTGACGTCATATTCAGACTGAAAGCAACTCTGTAAAAGTGACCGATCTGGTCTGTTTGCTTCCTGTTTAAAAGTCAAAGTGCTGATTGTAACGATGTCGAGGATCAGATCTGTTGTTCTATGATCCAAGAACCTGAAGAACCAACAAACGAGTAGAGAAAACTGAAGAGGAGAACGTTACTGCGACAACCGCAGATCAACAATGAAGACGATCAGACGCTCGACGCAGGAAGTCGCCCTGCGTCGAGAAACACGGAGCGTCACGGGAAGTCGGAGCCCTGAAGAGACTCCGTCTTTAATCACTTGACGCTGAAGTGCTACATGTCACACGGAGGCACAAAAAAACAGAGAAGAAACCTCCTGAAGGACGTGAGCACAGTGAACAGACCTGACCGACGAGGCCAGAGCTGATTTTTCTGTTTCCTATTTCTGATTTTCAAATGAAAAGTAGATAAATTTTAAAGAGAAGCCTCCATCACGATGACACGATGACGTCTGACCTGAATAAACCTTTCATTTGCATTTTTGACCGTAAGTTTTAAATAGTTCATACAACGTAGATACAAACCCTAAAATGTACACACCCCCACCCACTTTTATAGCGAACTATAATCAGTCACATGATAATAATTCCTGTTAAAATATTCTTCTGATGTTAAGAACAAAGATTAGACCAAGTGATGTCTTCGCTGTAAACCAACCAATCAGAGCACGGCTCATTTTAACCAGTCGTTTCATTCTAGATGTTTCATAAGTTCACATTTCAGTCCAAATATCACATACGTTATTTGTTGACATCAAAGAACAGTTTATAATGTTACATCTATACGTCTAAGAGCCTTTATAGCGCGTACATCTCAGATTTCTACATTTTGTTTGTTTTTTTCGGCGCCAGCGTCTCGTTCAGGGTTTAAACAACGTCTGCTGACATGTGGAAACAAAGATGGTGTGTACCACACCTTTTTAACCTCCCGGGGTCAAAGGTCACTTCAGCAATCTGCTATTAAGTCCACTGTTGTGAGCCGGTGTGTGTTTATGGAGCCATTAAGTCCGAGCTGGTTTCAGGAGTTGTACAAAGCGTGTTGCTGTTTCACAGGAAGAAAATAACAAATGACCTGTTCACTTCACCTCCAGTGTTTATTGTTGCTCTGAATTTAACAGACGTGTCTGCAAAACAGCAGCACCGCCATGTTTTAGGTAACGACCCACTGATCCAATGGTTAACAATCTAATATTACTGATACAAAGTGAAAATGTGGATCAATATCATCATATTTATAATAAATTCTGTTTTCATCAAAGCTCCACCTCCTACTGCTCCGTCCTAAACATTCAGACAACTCCAGCAGCCCAGCACCAGGCAGGTCACGGCAAGAAGCCAAGAAAAAGATGATGAGGATGTTTAGTCTCGTCTCAGGAATAAATCAGAGAAAAGACGAGTTGACAGACACCTGCTCACCAGCTCTGACCAGTATCACAGATCAACAACTGATCAACTGTGTTAGATAAATGATATCTTCTCATACTGCTCTCAGGAACCCGAATCAAATCATGACTATGTGATATCAACAAATATCGTCTTGTGACGAAACTTGTCACATCTCTGACATGACAGATGATGAACAGTTACCAGGTCAGAGGTCAGTGTCACTATCTTCCCTATAGGACAACTATGTTTTCACCAGCTGTAACTTACTCCCATCATCCATCTGAACGCAGAGCCGTGTTTTTTTTAGGATTTAAATCTTGTGGTGTCTATAAGGGTCTGGCCACGGCAGCTAAATATTCATTAAGGGCAATAAATGGCAGCACCGCACATCGTCACATACAGATAATAACAAGTTAACAGTATAGAGATAAATGCACAGATCCAACGCTGTTGAAAAAAAAAACTTCAGCAGAGCCAGATGAAGTGTAAGGGAGGGGTGTTGTGGTGAAGCAGGGCTGGGCTCGCAAAAAAAAAAAACAAAACCACCGAAACCGACCAAAAACCAAAACCACCGCTGCTATAAAAACCTTAAAGGGGTCGTTACACAGACGTGAGCGTCCAAGAACAGATGGAGGATAATAACACAGTGGACGGTGTTTACACTCAGACAGGGTTCATAAATATAACGTCCTAACACTTACACAGTAGAATAGAAGAAGAAAACAATAAGCACTTTGTAATCAGACCATTATAGACGCTGCAACATACAAAACAATAAGACAGAGAGACAAAGACAAAGACAGAGAGAGAGAGAGAGAGAGAGAGAGAGGAGCTGAACTCACGCGTTGCAGTACGGTTTCTTGTCGTAGCCTTTGTAGTTCTTCATGTTCAGCGTCATCTTGCAAACTTCACAGTGGAAACATCCTTTGTGCCAGTTCTATAGATGACAAACACACACACACACACACACACAGTCAGTATCTGACAGTCACTTTCATGTGTCAGACATTGCTGCTAAGTGGACAGTGATGTAATAACATGTGGTCGCATCTCGTGGAAGCTGATTCAGGTGTCAGTTGAAGTCACTGAAGTGTCAGTGTGAGATGTTGATAAAAGCTTTGTCAATGGTTAGAAAGTTCTTTTCTTTTTTTTTTTTTTAAGTCAAATCACTTTTTCTGATTCTCTCACAAACCATGTATCAATCAAACAGATCCTCTGCTGATACAGTTTGACAACCACAGGTTTTAAAGAGAAGCAAGTGGCCGTAGTGCATGAATTAAATATTTACAGTCTGAGGCCCAAAATGTGACGCGAGTTAGTTCGATGCCAAAAGTTTGTTTGTTTGATATCCAGGTCACTCAAGTCGTCCTCCACCTGTGCCACAGTAGGATTAATCAGATCCTCAGGAAGTAAATAAGAACTTAATCCTGTGTTTGAGATGTTGATATGGTTCCATGTGTTATACATTAATCCTGTGCTTGTGTGTGTCAACATGGTGGTAAATCCACACTGACTTCTATCATGACCCATCATATGGTTCTAAAATATTAAAGGTGCTATATGTACGTCTTTGCTAATGCTACATAGCCAACATTAGCATTAGCAACTTACTTATCAATGAAGAGGAAACACGGCGAGTTCAGCATCAAACTTCCTTTACTCATCAAGGGCAATGCTAACATTAAGTTCTCCTTTTCTCCTACTGAAGTCAGCATGCTAGCCAGCTAAACCCAGTCTCAACACTGTCCAGAGGGTGTGTTATAAAAGGCTGCTAATGCTAACAGTCGCTACATAGTGATAACAAAAACATATATAGAGCACCGGTCTGACAGATTCATTGATCCCACCAGTGAAATATGTTTGTCTCCTTTCAGAAACCAGGAAGCACTGACAAGTTCAATGAAGTAGGTGGTGAGGGCTGCTCCGAGATGCTAATACCTTCACTGAAATGAATTTCTACTGTTCCCACGTGAAAAAATATCACTTGATTGATGGTTTCAGTAATTCCTGACTCAATCATATCATGAGTCCATCTTAAGTAGAAATCTTCAACATGTCTCCAAACTAAAAACTGAAAAAAACATGCTTGTTATTTGCTTTTTTTTTTTGTTTTTAGACAAAGTTGTTGTGGCTAAAATGTAAGTGACTCCTAGTCGTGAAAAAGACCTGATTAAATGGGCTTTTGTGAGATACAGCGGGAAACTCCAAGGTCTTTGGACGGCTAAATTATTTCTTCCTTTCTTTCTCTTGCTTTTGCACTCACTCTCTCACTTTCTCCGTACACTTCTTTGTTTCTTTGCCAGCCTCTTCCTCCCTTGAATCAGTGGCTCTCACACTGTTTTAGCTCTTTGATACTCTCAGTTTCACCTCAAACAAGTCATGTCAGCTTTTAGGAGCAAGGACAGACAGTAAATTTGGTCTTGTGCTTTTATTTTCTTGAGATACTGAATCATGAAGTTGGACAGGGAATTATCGTTACCATAGTTTTGCAAGTCAGGGGTCTTTTATTTTGAAATGTGGGAACTAATATCGTGTGCAGCAGCGCCTACATGCTGTTGTGTCATCTGATGCCTCACAGGACAGACAGTGACTGTATGAGACCGCTGAAAATAAATTAATAATTCATCACCATTATGCAACAGACTATTTCTAAGGCGTTAACATGTCATAGACAAAAAAACATGTTCTGGCTTTAAAAAAACAAAAATGTTTATCAAGACAAGTCTAACAACTTCTCTTAATATTGTTTACCATATTGAATTTCTCCCACAGGGGTCAATAAAAGAATATCTGCTCTTACAACAACAACTACTACAGGAACAACAACAATTTTCAACAATATTCAACATCTACTTTGTTTATGATTATAGGTTGTTTCAATCATAACTACAGATTAAAGCAAAAGAAACCAGAATGTATGAGTAATGTGACATTCAACCATAAGCCTCATTAACTGTTATGAATTTTCATTTCCTGATGGTGAAGGAGAATGCTGCCCAACAAAGTAAAGAAAAACCTCTAAACTAAAGGACCCCTGATGGACAGCTAGGACCCTCTGAAGAACCTCGCCATTAGAACAACCATATGTATAACCATCTTTCATTGACTTTCAGACTTTTAAAGACCCTCCCTTTTAAGGACCCCTGGAACCTCCTCACTGACCACAACAACCCCTTAAAGAACTACTAAAACCATTGAAGACCCCTAGAACCTAAGCAAAGCTCTAAAACCTCCTCGAAACTACTTGAAGGCTCATAGAAATACTGAAAAGGCAACAGAACCTCCCATCACACGCTGAAACTTACACTGTAACCACTAAAACCTTGTAAATGACCCCTTTAGCAGTGTCATTAACCACAACAGCTTCCAAAAACACACATAGATCATTCTCTGTGACTGGAAACTCCTACAGGACCTCTAGAAACTAACCACTGACCACCAGGATCTTTTAATATCTACTTAAAATTAACATCTACCGTAGGACATTTTCAGTGGCCAGTTAAACCTTGATCAGGCTTTAGGGACCTCTAACATCAATGCCATCTAGAGGACCCACCTCCCATTGGCCACTACAACCTCCAAAAGTACATGTAGAACATGTACATGTGAACGTGTACTTGTGAACAACCTCTTTCAAAACCATTAAAAAACCTCAGAAGATCCCTAGTAACTCAGAGGACCTCTAAAACCTTCTAATATCTACTAAAACCTGAAGACCATCCATGGCCAGAAAAAAACTTGTGAATAACCCTCAGAATAACCTTTAGGACCATGGGTACCAACCTAAACTAAAGGACGTCAGAGCTTCGTCACAATGATCAACTTATAAAAGCACACGAATAACCTTCTCCGTGACATTAACAATCACAGAATGTTCCACTGAAACTCAGAGGACCTCCAGAAACTCAACGACCACAACAACATTCAAAAAAACAACATTAAAACCTAAAACCATCCTTAGAAACTCCAGCGCCCCCGTCACTGACCACCACAACCTATCATCTCCTAAAACCTCAGACCACTGCAGATCATTGTCAGCGGTCAGGTACTATAAACCTCGTCAAGTACTTTTCTCACCACTACATCTTCTTGATGAATATTCAACAAAACATTTCCTGGTTCTCAACACCAACAACAGATTAATCAATCGATCAATTAAATTGTATCAGATCAATCAGATGCTGAATCTTCAGCTTTTTGAGACACTTCATGTGCCTCAAAGCAGAGTTATATCTATTATAATGTGTTAGTGTTTGATATATTCTTACATGCGTATAAAACAACTTGTGGTCTGGTTTGAACTCGGGGTTTCTATGGTTTCTATCCTAAGTTCCCACCTTGTCCAGGCAGCTGACTTTCTCCGTCGGGTAGACGATCTTCCCGCACCGGGCGCACTGAGGGTTCATCCTCCAAACCTCCTCTGTCGCCTGACGGTTCAAGTCCACTTGTTAAACAGAGACCTGTGGTTTATCCAGAGAACAGAAGAGCTCTCTTCCTTCGACCTGACGCTGCAAACACAAGTGAAGACGCTACGACGTGAACGGGGACACCTCGGTCCTGAGTCCTTCCCTCAGCGGCGCGCGGTCCGGTCTGGAGCCTGAAGATGCTGCGCTGGGACCGACCGCTCCACCGGCGACAAGCTGGCGAGAGTTAATCTGGATTTAACAGGAAACGGCTCTCCACAACCTTTCAAAGTTAAAGCACATGGGTGGCAACAACATGGGTTTGTGTTCCCTTCAAAATCAAAGCACAGCAATAAATATCATACAGTGACAACAACAATAATGAAAATAAGAAATAAAAAACTTTCCTCGTATTAATGAAATAACTTCTCACACAGTTAATGTACAACAAGTACAACATGTCTAAGAATCATCAGATTTATCTTGATATTAAAGTAACTTAACGACAATTAACTGGACAACCAGGATAAAAATGTAAAGATGGATTATTAATAGTTGACTTATGGGATCTATTTATCTAAAATAGAAACAATTCAAGGTTAAAACTGAGGCTCATATTTGCAGTGTCACTGTTACTTCAGGAAGAGCAGCTCGTCAGAATTTACCAGACAATTTGCATTACACAATAGAAGTAGTGGTAAAAACGTATAAGTGTATAAATATATGGCGTTTTTTAATAATAATATTAGTAATTAAGACTAAAAAATAAACTTTTAAATCCCACATTTTTACCAAAGACTCTCACCCAGATCATTAACAGGGAAATGCCTCCCCCTGCTGGCCGATGGACACACGCACTACACACAGTGTCTATTGTGTTCTACTGTATTCTACTTCCTAACAAGATGGCGCTGTCTAGTTGTAACTGTGAATGTGAAAGTGATTCACTTCTGTTTTTAACCATTTCAGATAAAAGCAGCCAAACAACAACACGTGTTGATTACTCAGTACGCTGCCCAATGTCTGTCAGACCGTTGTTATCTCCCATCAGGACCACTAGTCCCTCTGGTGGACCCCTAAAGATCTCAGATCAGCTTAAAAGGGCTCACGTCATAGAGCTGCATGCTCCTTATCGACGGTCTGTTCCTCTGAGAATCATCATCTGACATCGCCATTCCTGCACACAAGACAATCTCAGAAAAATGATTAGTTCACTGATATTATCAGAGCAGAGGTGGTGCAGGGCATGATGGGTAATTAGTTCCAAAAAGTTTAAACAAACAGTACGCATGCCTTTATACATATATAATTTATATTAAAAGCATGACTTACAATGTTTATACTGTGAACATCGTTGATGCCAGTCAAGAAGACGTCGCCCAACCTACACGACTTTACACAATGTGTTTATCACTGAGGCAACAATCCACACTTTAAACAATTTTCAATGCAGTGAGTCAACGTCTACACACTAGCTTGACCTTTAGTTACATAGCTATTAAACAATAAGAAACATCAACTATGAACAACCTGAAATAATAAAATTCAGATAAAATCAACGTAGCTCTTCTCAGTCATGATAAATACAAACAGCTGCACCACAGGTGGAGCTGGAGTTATCACACTGATCCTGCAAATCAGACTTTATCACTTTGTGGAACAACCTTCATCACCAGTTGTTATAAAACCAGACGTTGGGTAAGTCTTGTAAAACAGTGTTTTTAATAAACTCTGGGTTCACTTACTAAGTTATCAGTACTTCAGTTTATGTGTAGGGACCCTATTCATGCTACTGCTGAAGTGAAGTGATATTTTGAGCTTTATTAGTGGTTAAAAAATGACAATTTAGATACGTTTGGCTGACTGCCCCATTTACTTTCATTGTTAACTATTTGGTTGTGAAAACAAAAGACGGTTAAACTGGATATTACTTCAACCAACGTAACATATCTGTTGAGGGGAGTTTGACTCGTATTCATGGTGAAATAGACTCTGGTTCATGTTACTCAAGACTATAACTTTAAGTAAATGCACTATCATGACATTACATTCACTACTGCAATATGTCAATACTCAATTACATGTAAAAGAAAATTAAATGAAAACAACCTGCAGAAAATTTCACTTCAGTGAAATAAGTTATAACAGTCCATCTTATTTTAGCAGCAGATCAAATGTGTCATTTGTCAAATCACAGTCTGCAGAGTTACAAGTAACTACAGTGTCTGGTGTTTTGGTACGTGAGCGATCTGACAGTTCACATAAAGAAAGTAAAACTACAAAGGTTTTCACACATAGTTCTCCTAAAAGACCTGAGGACAAGACAGAAGATGTTGGATCCAGTCACGGTGAACATCAAACATCAAGATGTATCAAGTAACATATAAAAATACTTCAAGTAGAAGATTTGTTATATTGTAACATTTAAGTAAATGTACTTAACATGACATCACCTTCTCTATTCTGTTTAATTCAACTTCAACATGGCAACACTTAATAAAATCACTGCATTGCAGGTGTAATGATATTGTTTTACTGTCAAGGCTCATCTGTTTCATTTTATCTTGGCTGCACATCTACAGCGTTGTATCATTTCTCTTCTATGTGGACGACTGCACGTTGTGTCACATTTGTTTCAGAGAAGTTAAATGGTTTCTGTCTTGTGTGAATTCTCATGTGTTTTTTCAGATTGACCCTATACCTAAAAGAATTGCCACACTCAGAACAACTGAATGGTTTCTCTCCTGTGTGAACTCTGATGTGACCTGTCAGATCCCCCTTAACCCTAAAAGATTTACCACAATCAGAACAGCTATAAGGTTTCTCTCCTGTGTGAATTCTCATGTGTGTGTTGAGACTTGACGTTGTATTAAAAGATTTACCACAATCAGAACAGCTAAAAGGTTTCTCTCCTGTATGAATTATCACGTGTCTATCCAGATGATACATTGAATTAAAAGATTTACCACAGTCAGAGCAGTTAAAAGGTTTCTCACCTGTGTGAATTCTTATGTGCATATTCAGGTGGTACATTGAGTTAAAAGATTTACCACAATCACCGCAGCTATAAGGTTTCTTCCCTGTGTGGATTCTCATGTGTATTTTCAGAGTGTACATCGAAATAAAAGATTTACCACAATCAGAGCAGCTATACGGTCTCTCTCCTGTGTGAATTCTCATGTGTGTTTTCAGACAGCTCTTCTTATTAAAAGTTTTACCACAATCAAAGCAGCTATAAGGTTTATTCCCAGTGTGAATTCTCATGTGTACGCTCAGAGCATGCATCAAAATAAAAGATTTACCACAATCGGAGCAGCTATATGGTCTCTCTCCTGTGTGAATCATCAAGTGTGTTTTGAGACGACTCTTCTTATTAAAAGATTTACCACAATCAGAACACCTGAAAGGTTTCTCTCCTGTGTGAATTCTCATGTGTGATTTCAGATTCCCCTTCTCCCTAAAAGTTTTACCACAACCAGAACATTTATACGGTTTCTCTCCTCTGTGAATTATCATATGTGCATTGAGACGCCTCCAGGTAGGAAAAGATTTACCACACTGAGAACAGCTAAATGATTTCTTGCCATTGATGTACTTCACAGAGACATCTTTGTTTTTCAGAGTATTTAAACCAGACTGAGGTTCTCTGGTCTCGTTCCATATTTCACTGTCTTCAGTTCCTGGTTCAGAAGAGTCTGAAGTCTCATCATCACTACCTGGTTGTAAAACTCTGTCTTGTTCTGACTGTTTTCCTGGTTCTGAACCTTCATTGTCGTCTCCGTCAGCTTCTGTTTCCATCTGTTCAGTTGAGGTGCTCACTGAAGGATTTGATGTCTCTCTGTCCTTCTCTGTCTGGTACTGATGAAGCTGTGAGCACAGAGGTTTACCATCATCATCTACATACTTCACATCAACAGCATTGAGTGGAAACTTGCTGATATCAGCCTCTTCAAGCTTTTGAAGCTGCTCTTCCTCCTGACTGATCCTCAGTTCCTCCTGTTCCTCTTTAATGTCTGGAGGTTCTGGGACGTCCTGGACTAGACTGGGTCTCCACTGCTGCTGTTCAGGGGGATCCTCTTCCTTCTTCACCAACAGCAGCTGGACTTCTGCAATGAACAGTAAACAACATACATTAGAGCAGGCAAATGAAGAACTTCATGCCTCATAGTTGTAGACCTACTCTGACCAGGCCAGTTGCCATTCATTTCTGTGATAATCCTTGACCTTCTGTGTGTTTTGTGAGGTCCCAAGGAGCCAGACCAGATCATCTACGTACGCGCGCGCGCGCGCGCACGCACGCACGCAAACAATAGCGACTGCTTCGGCCACTGCATCACTCTCGAGACTCCCTGCAGGGTAACTGTCTAGTTTTAAACATAAATCCCAAAGTTTGCGTGTAAAGTGTCTCGTCTCTAAATGAGAGGACTCACCTTCTCTGTTTAACTGAACTCGAGGGTTGAACGCAGCCTCCAGGTGTCTCCATCGCTGTATCTCTTGTCTTAAATGATGAATTTCATCCTCGTACTCCGCTGTGACTCTGTCAATGAGTCCACATATCTCTTCCACTGTGTCCACAGAGCAGCAACTCTCTCTTAGTCGATGTTCAACCAACTCTCTCAACTTGTGTCCCGCAGACATTTTCACTCAACCAAACAAATCACAGTAACACGTGGCGGAAGGAAGGAGATCAGACCAAACCTCCGTGTTTCAGGTGGAAGCGGTGCCGGGATGAAAGTCTCAGTCGACAAACTGCAACAATAGAAACACGATGGCGACTGAAGCGGTGGATGGACCAGGAAGAACTGACCTGCTTCTTCTTCTTCTGTTAGTTTGGTCACCAGCTTATTAGAGCATCACCGCCACCTACAGGACTGGAGTGTGGATCAACAGACTGACTAGAGAGAAAAAGAGACACAGACTCTAAATCCATCTATTAACTCCGTTTCTTAGTGAAAACAGACGTTTAAAAACATTTCACGTCACCATTTTATCTACATCTTTTATTTTTTAATCAGATTGATTCACTGCAGTTTGTCAGAGATCAGTTGTGATTCTCTGGTCTCGGCTCTGAAGTCCAACCCCTCCCATCTGAGACACCTGGACCTGAGAGACAACAAGCTGCAGGATTCAGGACTGAAGGATCTGTGTGGTCTTTAGGAGACAACAGACTGGAGACATTTGTCATTGATGTACACAATAAAATCTGACCTCTGTATTTCTTAAGTGTGATGCTATAGTGATCATTGAGCACACAGCACAGCACGCTCACCATGAAATGAACCCTCTGCATTTAACCCATCACCTAAGTGATGGGTTAAATGCAGTGGGCAGCCTGGACAGCACCCGAGACTACTTTTTTTCCAGATCCCAGAAGAAGAAACAACTACAACAACAACCTGGGCAGCATCAAGACGTGGCTCTGTTTGAATTTTTAACCCTCACCACCCCACCCCCTCAATTAAAGTGAATAAAAAGAAAGAAAAAAAAAACATTTATACATGTGTGTGTTTCCAGGAAAGTCTTCAGGAAGTGAATGGAAGTCAATGAGACATGAAAGAGTGAGTCAACTCTAAGTCTAAGTCTAAGTGTGTGTGTGTGTGTACTCAGTGTGGGTGACACCTAATTTGACCTCTGTTAACAGTTACATTTTTTGTTTACATTTGAGTCACAGATTTTATTTTGAATATAAATCTGCAGATGAAAGGAATGGAGTGACATCATCATGACATCCAGCAGATAAAAGGAATGGAATGGAATGGAGTGACATCATCATGTCTGAAGATATATAAGGGGGCCCCGATCTTCAGATTTTCAGACGCCCAAACTTTTCAGTGACGCATCTCAAACCTTCAGTTACCAACTTAAACTTGTTTCAATGACATAGTTGCTATGATCAGTTCTACTGGATTATCCCAGAATTGCAGTCCTGACAATAAGGACCTGAGAGCTCGACCTGAAATCGATGCCCTCCTCAAAGAGTTGCAGGAAACCAACGCGCAGCTCAACATGCAAAAGTCGCTGAAGCAGATGTACATTGGACAGTTTAAGGAGACCAAAAAGGAGCTGAAGTGGCTGCAGAATTACAGAACATCAGACTGTCTAGACACTGATAAGATTGCTGAACAGGTGAACAGCAACCTAAGACAAAAAAAGAAGAAAGTTCTTCAGAAAGATTACAAGGAGCTGAAGGTTGCACATACCATCCTCCAGACACAGTATGAGGCCAATCATGGTGCCGAGATGGAAAAGATTCAGGTTCTCCAACGCCAGGTTGAGTCTCTCAAATCTTCTCACCAGGAACTTCAGCTTCAGACAAAGGACAAAGCTGCAGCTGAACTCCAAAAAGAAAAGGACGGGAAAAGTCCTGACAATCAGGACCTGAGAGCTCGACCTGAAATTGATGCTCTCCTCAAAGAGTTGCAGGAAACCAACATGCAGCTGAACGAGCAAAAGTCCTTGAAGCAGATGTACATCGGACAGTTTGAGGAGGTCAAGAAGGAGCTGAAGGTTGCACATATCATCCTCCAGAAACAGTATGAGACCAAGCATAGTGTGGAGATGGAAAAGATTCAGGTTCTTGAACGCCAGCCTGAGATTCTCAAATCCTCTCACCAGGAACTTCAGCTTTAGACAAAGGACAAAGCTGCAGCTGAACTTCAAAAAGAAAGAGACCTGAACAGTCCTGACAATCAGGACCTGAGAGCTCAACCTGAAATTGATGCTCTCCTTAATGAGTTGCAGGAAGCCAAGGCGCAGCTGAACAAGCAAAAGTCACTGAAGCAGATGTACATTGAACAGATTAAGAAGACCCAGAAGGAGCTGAACTGGCTTCAGAATAACAGCACAACAGACTGTCTAGACACTGTTAAGATTTCTGAAGAGGTGAGGAGCAACATTAAACAAAGAAGAAAGATCTTCACAAAGATTACGAGGAGCTGAAGGTTGCACATATCATCCTCCAGCAAAAGTATGAGACCAAGCGTAGTGTGGAGATGGAAAAGATTCAGGTTTTCCAAGGACAGGTTGAGCTCAAATTGTGATTTCTGGTCCTACTGGTGTCAGCAAAACACCCTCACCCTCACCTGTTCGACCCCCTCTGAATGATTTTTTATTGTATGGAAACGTTTTTATGTATTTTATATTATTTTTATTTATTTATTTATTTGCTGACCTGGTAAACCTCAACTTTCCAGTTGCTGCATCTTGACCTTTGACCTTTAGCATCAGACTTCAAACCAGCAGGAAACAGATTTATTAAGAAGAAACATTAAAATGTGCAGCTTCCTCATTAGTTTCTGTCATTGTTCACATTTCCTTTTATCAAAAACTCAACTACTAACTTTTTGTTGTTTTTTCTGATTAAACTAAAACAGTCGTTAACGTCCAACTTCAGAGACTTGCATGACATTACATTCTCTATTTGGTTTAATTAAACTCCAACATAAAAAATAAAAACTTAAAATCATTGCATTGCAGGTTTAATTACATTTTCTCACATAAATCTCCTCCATCTCAGTCTTAATAACATAAAATGTATTTTGGAGCTCCCCCTTGTTGCAAGTTTGGCCACATTAAAACATTCACATAAATATACACACATGGATCCATAATGAAAGTAGCACTACTGCAATTTGTCAATACTCAGTTACATGTAAAAGAAAATTAAATAAAAAAACCTGAAAAAAATTTCACTTCAGTGAAATAAGTTATAACAGTCCATCTTATTTTAGCAGCAGATCAAATGTGTCATTTGTCAAATCACAGTCTGCAGAGTTACAAGTAACTACAGTGTCTGGTGTTTTGGTACGTGAGCGATCTGACAGTTCACATAAAGAAAGTAAAACTACAAAGGTTTTCACACATAGTTCTCCTAAAAGACCTGAGGACAAGACAGAAGATGTTGGATCCAGTCACGGTGAACATCAAACATCAAGATGTATCAAGTAACATATAAAAATACTTCACGTAGAAGATTTGTTATATTGTAACATTTAAGTAAATGTACTTAACATGACATCACCTTCTCTATTCTGTTTAATTCAACTTCAACATGGCAACACTTAATAAAATCACTGCATTGCAGGTGTAATGATATTGTTTTACTGTCAAGGCTCATCTGTTTCATTTTATCTTGGCTGCACATCTACAGCGTTGTATCATTTCTCTTCTATGTGGACGACTGCACGTTGTGTCACATTTGTTTCAGAGAAGTTAAATGGTTTCTGTCTTGTGTGAATTCTCATGTGTTTTTTCAGATTTACCCTATCTCTAATGGTTTTACCACACTCAGAACAACTGAATGGTTTCTCTCCTGTGTGAATTCTCATGTGTGTGTTGAGATTTGTTGGCGTATAAAAAGTTTTACCACGCTCAGAACAACTGAACGGTTTCTCTCCTTTATGAATTTTCATGGGTCGATTCAGATTGTTCATCAAATTGAAAGATTTACCACAATCAGAGCAGCTATAAGGTTTCTCTCCTGTGTGAATTATCATGTGTTTTTCTAAAGTTCCCTTCTGCCTAAAAGTTTTACCACAATCGGAGCAGCCATAAGGGTTCTCTCCTGTGTGAATTATCATGTGTCTCTTCAGATTGCCCTTTCCATTAAAAGTTTTACCGCAGTCAGAACAACTAAATGGTTTCTCTCCTGTGTGAATTCTCATGTGTTTTTTTAAAGTTCCATTCTGCCTAAAAGTTTTACTACAATTGGCACAGCTATATGGTTTCTCTCCTGTGTGAATTCTCATGTGGGTGTTGAGATTTGTTTTTGCACTGAATGCTTTACCACAATGAGGACAGCTGAAAGGTTTCTCTCCCGTGTGAATTCTCACGTGTCTATTCAAATTGGCCATCAAATTAAAAGTTTTAGTGCAATAAGAGCAGCTAAATGGTTTCTCACCTGTGTGAATTCTCATGTGTTTTCGCAGAGTGTTCATCAAAGTAAAAGTTTTACCACAATCAGAGCAGCTATACGGTTTCTCTCCCGTGTGAATTCTCATGTGTCTATTCAGAGTTTCCATCAAATTAAAAGTTTTACCACAATCAGAGCAGCTATATGGTTTCTCCCCTGTGTGAATTCTCATATGTGCATTGAGACGCCTCCAGGTAGGAAAAGATTTACCACACTGAGAACAGCTAAATGATTTCTTGCCATTGATGTACTTCACAGAGACATCTTTGTTTTTCAGAGTATTTAAACCAGACTGAGGTTCTCTGGTCTCGTTCCATATTTCACTGTCTTCAGTGTCTGGTTCAGAAGAGTCTGAAGTCTCATCATCACTACCTGGTTGTAAAACTCTGTCTTGTTCTGACTGTTTTCCTGGTTCTGAACCTTCATTGTCGTCTCCGTCAGCTTCTGTTTCCATCTGTTCAGTTGAGGTGCTCACTGAAGGATTTGATGTCTCTCTGTCCTTCTCTGTCTGGTACTGATGAAGCTGTGAGCACAGAGGTTTACCATCATCATCTACATACTTCACATCAACAGCATTGAGTGGAAACTTGCTGATATCAGCCTCTTCAAGCTTTTGAAGCTGCTCTTCCTCCTGACTGATCCTCAGTTCCTCCTGTTCCTCTTTAATGTCTGGAGGTTCTGGGACGTCCTGGACTAGACTGGGTCTCCACTGCTGCTGTTCAGGGGGATCCTCTTCCTTCTTCACCAACAGCAGCTGGACTTCTGCAATGAACAGTAAACAACATACATTAGAGCAGGCAAATGAAAAACTTCATGCCTCATAGTTGTAGACCTACTCTGACCAGGCCAGTTGCCATTCATTTCTGTGATAATCCTTGACCTCTGCTACGTTAGCAGAAATATTGTGGAAGAGTGAGCCTGGCCAGGCAGGTAATAAACCAAGTGATACGGGCAGATTGCTAACATCAAAGTAAACAATGTTTTTTGTGCCATGAAAGAAGCTGTACATCTCTTTCTAAGCCCTGAGCAACACAGCCAGGAGCCTTACCAACATAACACTATATCTGTTTAACTGCACTGGGTGAATGATGGAGGACAGGTGTATGATATCTTGCCATCTCTCTGCCTGTGTGTTGGAGTTTACCCTGGTGAATGAAAGGGTTGTTTCACTGCAGCTTAGTGTTGGGGAAAGGGTCCTGACTGAAAACATCAGTTCAGAGTACCAACGTTTGATGGGACAGTTATTGGAAAGTGTTCCTACTGGGCACTTCATTGTTCTGCTGGGGGACTTTAATGCTCATGTAGGCAATGACAGTATGACCTGGAGGGGCATGAACGGCCTCGTAAGTCTGAACCTGAGCTGTGTTAAGTTATTGCATATGACCCCAGGACAACCGAGACTGTAGGTCATTGATCGACTTTATAGCTGTATCATCTTGCGGCCGCATATTTTAGACACTCAAGAGAAGAAAGGAGCTAAACTCTCAACTGATCACCACCTGGTGGAAACGGGGACAGTGCCTCTGGAATGGCAGACCGGGGTGGCGGTTTCCATCTTTAAGAAGGGCGACCAGAGGATGTGTTCCAATGACAGAGGGATCACGCTCCTCAGGCTTCCTCGGAAGGTCTAAGACAGGGTCCGAGAGGAGAGTCTGGTCTGAGTCAAACCTCAGAAGAACAATGTGGTTTTTGACATGTCGTGGAACACTGGATAAGGTTTGTAGCCTTACAGGGGTGCCAAAGGGGGCATGAGAGCTCACTCAACCAGTCCACAGGTGTTTTGTGGATCTGAAAAAAAAATCTTATCTGTGCCCTTCGTGTTGTCCTCTAGAAGCTGCTCCAGGAGAGTGGGGTGGGTGGCCCTCCATTGAGGGCCACCAGTCGCCAAACTGCAGTTCTATACTGAGTTCTTCTGAGATGGACAGACAAGTTGCAGCAGTGTCTGCAATAATGTGACCTACGGGTCAGTGTTTAAAAATAGTTGTTGATTATTTTGTTGACGCTCTCTCAACTCACTTGCGCCTTCTCGCATTTGTACCAACACTCCCTCTGACCAATCAGGTCAGCTGGCGTATCGACTCAGCTTGATTGGAACCTCGTCAAAGTAGGTTCTAAAAAGAGCACCGGGTGCCAGGTACAATCCCTAATGGAAAACCAAAAAAATTCAAGCCAAGTAGTGCTAGAATGGTGTAGTGGAAAAGCCCTAAGAGACAGGGTGAGGAGCTCAGACATGCAGACAGAGCTGCTGCTGCTGCTCCTCCTCATTGAGAAGGGCCAACTGAGGTGGCTAAGGCCTTTGATCAGGACCTACTGAGGGAGGTAATCTGGGCCTGTCAAACCAGGAGCAGGCTCTGGGGAAAACGCAGCACATACTAGAGAGATTATTGGTGTCTGAATTCACATACTTCCACACTTATACTTACTATTTAGAGTGTGTAAGTGCATTCACACTGACCAGTAAGGTAAAACACAGTGTACTGTTAATACGCCAATGGTTTCACTCATTATGGTAAAAGATTTGAGTGTGGAACGATGGACACTTCTCACCCTCAATGACGCCTATCTTGGCTACGTAGCAGAAGAGGAGGGAATCTCCACCTCACATGAAACATGGAGCCAGACAACAAACATCAGCACTAGTGAGACTTTTGATTATTGATTAGAATTGAAAACAAGACGGCAGATATGTTGGTGGAGACGATCACGGTTCAGATCCATGATTAACATTAAGGGTGTGTTTTAAAAAAAAAAAAAAAAGATTCACATTTGAATCACAATTCAAGCTCTGCCGATTTAAAATCAATTTCTAAATATCTAAAATCAATTCAGATTTTTATATCCATATTTTGTAACGACCTCATCCTAAATCGAGGAATACGTGTCATTCCAATAGATGGCGCTGCTACGAGACACCCTGGCATCTAGTTGCTGCAAGACAACTGAAACAACACACTGCACAGCTCTCACTCACCACGCTCAAAGACAAGTCAACAAAAGAATTATTAAACATGTTTGTGTGTTGCATCATAATTACAGCAGATAAAATCTGATACATAAACTTCCATGTTAATAAACTATTGCTTCAAACAACTTGCACCACAGAACCAGAGTTATTTTGCAAGAGTTAGTGGCCAGTAACTCAAGACTGACAGTATCAGTGTATTGTAGTGTGGTGTCGTGTGGTGGCGTCTCACTCTGTTTCAAAAGGGCTTTGTGTGACGTACAAGCTGCACATGCTCGAGTTGTAAATTGTACTTGCACTGTCTAAATTTCCTGTCGCACAATGCGACCATTTGGTTGTAGTCTGGAGCCCTGATCCAAAAACAGATCAGAAGTCTCCACAGCAAGTCTGTGTGCCTGTGAGGGCGTGTGTGACAGAGTTTCCCCTGCATCAAGAGAGAACAATCTAGACATCTTAATCAGTAATGTAACTGGTGAAGCAACTGGGATATATTACTTTTATGTAAAAACAAAAAGTCTGGTTTACTTCAGTACTGAAAGAAATACTGTTAAGGTCAGAGCTTCTCAATGCTCCGGTCTTTAAATATTTATCCCCTGAGCCTGTTTGGTACCGGGTGTCACTACCCATCCATAGTTTTGAATTTAAAATCAATTTTAAATCAATTTTGAATCTAATCGTGGCATTTTCTGAATCGTGTAATTAACGTTCTGTCCAGTGACAATTCACCATTAAAAAGAAGACGGTGCAACTTTACCATGAAATACAGTGAATAAAATCTTTTATTTATTTTATTTTTAGGTGTGTGTGTCCATTCATATCACATCTATGTTTTAAATACACTTAAAATTTGGTAATGTATATTACTGTGGTTGCTGGAGCTATATTAATTTGCTTTTGTAGTAGTTAATTTTGTCAACTAGGGTAATTTGATTATTATTATTATTATATTATTATTATTACTCACATTAGTAATATTTTGATAATATTATTTTGCTGGTTATTTGTTTAGATGACGTTAATGTTAATGTTTAGTCTTTATTCTAGTTTATTTACTAGTTGCAGTTTTTGGTGACAGAAACTTGGGGGCAGTAGTGGTCACAGATAAAGGTGATATAGACCTGTATGCACCTGGGTGGGGGCATGTGGTTTTTACCAGAGCGAGAGAGACAAAAGAACCTGTGTTGTTTGCTCATGTGGAATATAAAATAATCCACCTGAAACACAGCAACGCAGCATGGACATGATGTTTCTTTTCCCCGAGTACATCACCTACCCAGGGTGTAAGAAGTAGTTGTTTGATTTAGTTTATATTAAGTTTGATTTGACTTTAAGTTTGTTTGACAAACGGCCACTACAGTGGTTAAAATATACACCTTTATTTGTGCCCAGTGGTTTTCTGTCAGTCCTGTCACTCAAGCCTTTAACAGAAGATGCTATGATATATGACACAGTCAGTCATCAGTGTGTAAGCTGCTAAATGAAAAGTTAATTTAAGCTTCTCATGGCTCATATATGTGAAAGATGTGATTCACCTGAGACGTGTGTGTGTGTGTGTGTGTGTGTGTGTATATACAACTAATTGAGCTCGTTCTCCATGTTTCCTTCTGAGGTCGCACTTTGACCTTTTTTTGTGCGGACGCATGGGTCAGACTTTGCGTAAAGGTTCATACATTTTCCCTTCTTTATGTTTTTTTTATGTACACTTCAGTCTTAATGTTTGTGTAGAAAGTGTCGTCAACACAACGTGTATAAATGAGAGGACTCACCTTCTCTGTTTAACTGAACTCGAGGGTTGAACGCAGCCTCCAGGTGTCTCCATCGCTGTATCTCTTGTCTTAAATGATGAATTTCATCCTCGTACTCCGCTGTGACTCTGTCAATGAGTCCACATATCTCTTCCACTGTGTCCACAGAGCAGCAACTCTCTCTTAGTCGATGTTCAACCAACTCTCTCAACTTGTGTCCCGCAGACATTTTCACTCAACCAAACAAATCACAGTAACACGTGGCGGAAGGAAGGAGATCAGACCAAACCTCCGTGTTTCAGGTGGAAGCGGTGCCGGGATGAAAGTCTCAGTCGACAAACTGCAACAATAGAAACACGATGGCGACTGAAGCGGTGGATGGACCAGGAAGAACTGACCTGCTTCTTCTTCTTCTGTTAGTTTGGTCACCAGCTTATTAGAGCATCACCGCCACCTACAGGACTGGAGTGTGGATCAACAGACTGACTAGAGAGAAAAAGAGACACAGACTCTAAATCCATCTATTAGCTCCGTTTCTTAGTGAAAACAGACGTTTATAAACATTTAACACGTGTCAATATTGTTCTGATCTATTTGGATCATTCACCATTTCATTTATCTTTATCTTATTTTTGTAATCAGACTGAGGAGCTACAATTTGTCAAAGATCAGGTGTGATTCTCTGGTTTCAGCTCTGAAGTCCAAACATCGTCTGTAGTGATGTGTCGTTCGCGAACGAGTCGGATTCTTGTTCTTTCAATTCTTTGTTGTGAACAAGAAGAGCCGACTCCCGTCGGGGAGATCCGGATCTTCAGCTGACGGGCGCTCCTGCTAGGCAGGGGTAGGACTTTATTTTGATGGGCACACCATGCGGACAATCACATACGAAGACAGGCTAGGATCATACCATTATGTGAAAGACAGAAGGAGGGCAGACGGCAAGTGTAAGATAGCAAGTGTAGTGGTACAGGCCAGGTGAACACAGAGAGACGGGAGACTGATTTAAACACAAGGACTTCAGGAAAAAGTACAATCGAGTGAAAAACGAAAGAGAAGCAGCATCTGGCTACATTTCAGAAACATTGTAGACTGTAAAGCAGAGCAGGATATGCACGTTGAAAATATCTCGTATTCATGGTGAAATAGATCCTGGTTCATATTATTCAAGACATGCACTTGCATGACATTACATTCACTATTTGGTTTAATTAAACTCCAACATTAAAATAAAAAAAACGTAATCATTGCATTGCAGGTTTAATTACATTTTCTCACATAAATCTCCTCCATCTCAGTCTTAATAACATAAAATGTATTTTGGAGCTCCCCCTTGTGGCAAGTTTGGCCACATTAAAACATTCACATAAATATACACACATGGATCCATAATGAAAGTAGCACTACTGCAATTTGTCAATACTCAGTTACATGTAAAAGAAAATTAAATAAAAAAAACCTGAAAAAAATTTCACTTCAGTGAAATAAGTAATAACAGTCCATCTTATTTTAGCAGCAGTTTAAATGTGTCATTTGTCAAATCACAGTCTGCAGAGTTACAAGTAACTACAGTGTCTGGTGTTTTGGTACGTGAGCGATCTGACAGTTCACATAAAGAAAGTAAAACTACAAAGGTTTTCACACATAGTTCTCCTGAAAGACCTGAGGACAAGACAGAAGATGTTGGATCCAGTCACGGTGAACATCAAACATCAAGATGTATCAAGTAACATATAAAAATACTTCACGTAGAAGATTTGTTATATTGTAACATTTAAGTAAATGTACTTAACATGACATCACCTTCTCTATTCTGTTTAATTCAACTTCAACATGGCAACACTTAATAAAATCACTGCATTGCAGGTGTAATGATATTGTTTTACTGTCAAGGCTCATCTGTTTCATTTTATCTTGGCTGCACATCTACAGCGTTGTATCATTTCTCTTCTATGTGGACGACTGCACGTTGTGTCACATTTGTTTCAGAGAAGTTAAATGGTTTCTGTCTTGTGTGAATTCTCATGTGTTTTTTCAGATTTCCTCTATCTCTAATGGTTTTACCACACTCAGAACAACTGAATGGTTTCTCTCCTGTGTGAATTCTGATGTGTTTTTTCAGATTCCCCTTATCCCTAAAACATTTACCACACTCAGAACAGTTGAATGGTTTCTCTCCTGTGTGAATTCTCATGTGTGTGTTGAGATTTGTTGGCGTATAAAAAGTTTTACCACACTCAGAACAACTGAACGGTTTCTCTCCTTTATGAATTTTCATGTGTCGATTCAGATTGTTCATCAAATTGAAAGATTTACCACAGTCAGAGCAGCTATAAGGTTTCTCTCCTGTGTGAATTATCATGTGTTTTTCTAAAGTTCCCTTCTGCCTAAAAGTTTTACCACAATCAGTGCAGCCATAAGGGTTCTCTCCTGTGTGAATTACCATGTGTCTCTTCAGGTGGTCCTTTGCATTAAAGGATTTACCACAATCAGAACAACTAAACGGTTTCTGTCCTGTGTGAATTTTCATGTGTTTGTTCAAATTACCCTTCTGACTAAATGTTTTAGCACAATTGGAACAGCTGTATGGCATCTCTATATGACTTCTCATATGTGTTTTGAGACTTGTCATTGTATTGAAAGTTTTACTGCAATGAGAACAGTTAAACGGTTCCTCTCTTCCATGAATTTTCATATGTGCCTTGAGACTCGTCGTGGAAGAGAAAGTTTTACTGCAGTCAGAACAACTAAATGGTTTTTCTCCTGTGTGAATTCTCATGTGTTTGTTCAAATTACCCTTCAGCCTAAAAGTTTTACCACATTCAGAGCAGATGTATGGTTTTTCTCCTGTGTGAATTCTCATGTGTATGTTGAGATTTGTCTTTGCCGAGAAAGCTTTGCCACATTCAGAACAGTGAAACGGTTTGTCTCCTGTGTGAACTTTCATGTGTCTGTTCAAAGTGTCCATCAAATTGAAAGTTTTATCACAATGAGAGCATCCAAATGGTTTCTCTCCCGTGTGAATTCTCATGTGTTTTTTCAGAGTTCCCTTTTGCCTAAAAGTTTTACCACAATCAGAGCAGCTATACGGTTTCTCTCCCGTGTGAATTCTCATGTGTCTAATGAGATGGTCCTTTGCATTAAAAGTTTTACCACAACCAGAACATTTATATGGTTTCTCTCCTCTGTGAACTATCATATGTGCATTGAGACGCCTCCAGGTAGGAAAAGATTTACCACACTGAGAACAGCTAAATGATTTCTTGCCATTGATGTACTTCACAGAGACATCTTTGTTTTTCAGAGTATTTAAACCAGACTGAGGTTCTCTGGTCTCGTTCCATATTTCACTGTCTTCAGTTCCTGGTTCAGAAGAGTCTGAAGTCTCATCATCACTACCTGGTTGTAAAACTCTGTCTTGTTCTGACTGTTTTCCTGGTTCTGAACCTTCATTGTCGTCTCCGTCAGCTTCTGTTTCCATCTGTTCAGTTGAGGTGCTCACTGAAGGATTTGATGTCTCTCTGTCCTTCTCTGTCTGGTACTGATGAAGCTGTGAGCACAGAGGTTTACCATCATCATCTACATACTTCACATCAACAGCATTGGGTGGAAACTTGCTGATATCAGCCTCTTCAAGCTTTTGAAGCTGCTCTTCCTCCTGACTGATCCTCAGTTCCTCCTGTTCCTCTTTAATGTCTGGAGGTTCTGGGACGTCCTGGACTAGACTGGGTCTCCACTGCTGCTGTTCAGGGGGATCCTCTTCCTTCTTCACCAACAGCAGCTGGACTTCTGCAATGAACAGTAAAACGATATATATTATTGCAGGCAAATGAAGAACTTCATGCCTCGTAGTTGTAGACCTACTCTGACCAGGCCAGTTGCCATTCATTTCTGTGATAATCCTTGACCTGTGGCCAAGAATGTGTTTTGTGAGGTCCCAAGGACCCAGACCTTTGACCACCAACATACTGGATGGATAGCCTAGACCGTCAGTGGATGATCGATATTATAGTTGTATTATCTGACTTACTTAACTTAGGGCAGTGGTGGCTTGGTGGCTAAGGAAGCAGACTTGGGTTCGAATCCATCAGCTGCCAAGGTTCACACACACACTGTTGTGTGGGAACAACAGTGTGTGTTGTTAAATCACCAAGCTGTTAACTTGGTGATGTGTCTAGTTTTTATCAGTTTAAAATATTCTTTGGTTGAAGTTGCTGATTTGTTAGGATACTTTAAATTGGCGACAGGCTGCTGCTGCCATCATGTTCCTTCCATCAGTTAAACAGCGTTAACTGAAGGAGACTCATGATGAGGTGAGGAGGCGTTTGTTTGAAAAAGGTTGAGAGCCACTGGTGTAGAGAGAGGAATGGATCAGACACGCAGGCAAGCTCGTCTAGATGGGGATTCGAACTCCTGAACAGCTGCAAGGGAACATTGCGGCTACCAACCACAATTATTACCGGCCAATTTTGAAACCATGGCAGAGCAACACAGTCTGGTCAATGTCTGAGAAACACGGTCTCCTCTGCTGTTTGTTAACTTGCTCAATGTTCACATCTCTCCAGGTCTCTGGTGTGTGAAAGGAAGAAACTCTGACTTGTGTGGGGAGAAGACGTTTGACACCACCTGTTGGTTCAGACCCCCGGGTCTCTGGACCCCGAATATAAGACCATCTGACTTTTTCAGACTTTTTTAAAAATACCGTTTTATACGGTACATGTTCTGCTGTGTGGGTTTCCTCCCCCTGCCAAAAACATGCAACATTAGGTAAATAGGTGACAGGTGAATTGAGCATGCTAACTTGCCTGTAGGTGTGGATGTGAGTACGAATGGTTGTTTGCCTGTAAGTGTTGTTCATCTATATGTGGCCCTGCGACCGTCCAGGGTGTTGCCCGCCTTCACCCGTAAGCCGCTGGGATAGGTTCCAAAATGGATGGATGTGAATGTATATTATTATGGTTAAAATAGAGTTGTCAAATTAATCGATACTTGATACTAATTGACACTTAAGAATTTATATCGAGCTCAATACTCATTTGCAAAAGTATCAATATTAACAGAGCCGTCTTTCCTTCATCTTGCTAAACAGCACAACTTCACTAAACGGCAGCGCTGCTGGGAATCGTTGCCCCGCTGACCCCGTGTGCACACACAGAAAACACTGGAGAGTGCAGCAGCAGCAGACGGACCTTCCCGACCAGCCACTTAAAGTACAACCTAAAGTAGCAGCTAACAGCTAACATATTAAAACTGTTAATCATACCTTAACCTGGCTGGCGGCACATGGTAAAACTAGACACTTAAAACTGAACAACACATGACCCGAATGTAAGTCGACACTGAATATAAGACCACCTGTCAGGAAAAACACCGCTTGTTTGTTTACATAGCGCCATGAGGAGACGGAGGAGTCGCGGTTTGAGTTTGCACCTTTTTGTGAGCTTGTTTACTTGGTCTTTTGATTGTTTGTAGTTTTAGCTGTGTTTGGAGGTTGTGTAAATGGTTTATATGAGCTGAAATTCCTACGATTCTGAGGATATAACACATGCTGATGTGTACAGAGCAGAGGCGGCGTTACACGCCATGAAGTCAAATGTGATAATAATAATTAATATGAATAATAATAATACATTTTATTTGAAGTACCTTTCAAGTTACCCAAGGACACTGTGGAGGAAAACAAAACATAAACATGTAGGAACATAGGATGTTTGTTAAAAGACAAAACAACAGATGCCTCAAATTAACATGATCATAAAATGTTACATTTCTTTTCAAAGTCACAACTGGAAGCTGATAAAGACGCCACTGATGTTTGTACTGTTATGTTTATTAAACAATATAGATGCATATAATATGCTCCTTTGATCTGGTTTTCACCCATAGTATCAAAAATGGCAGAGTATCGAGTATATTCCTGGGTATCGGTATCGAGTTCGAATCGAGAAATTCTGGTATCGGTTAAAATACACTTTTTTATTTGTGCCCTATAGTTTTCCATCAGTCGTGTCTCTGACCCTTGAATAGAAGATGCTGATGTGAGATATGAAACACTCAGTCATCAGTTGAACTGTGAATTTAAGCTTCTCCAGTGGATTTATATATGTGTAAATCTGACTGTGAAAGACGTCTTCACATATATGTAAAAAGTGAATTATAATATAACATTACAATTTTATATTATAATTCACTCACTAGACGCTGACACGGGCCAGAATAAGTGATGTAAACCTAACTGATGTTTTCCACTGGCTTCTTGTTCACAGTGACTCTGACTTAAGACAAATGTCATGAATTTCTACTGTATAATTTTAATGTAATAATAAACTGATTTCGCAGTTGGAGATGAGCACAATTTCCAGTCAGGGTTGCTTTTTATATGTGTAAATCGTGTCGTCAACACAACGTGTATAAATGAGAGGACTCACCTTCTCTGTTTAACTGAACTCGAGGGTTGAACGCAGCCTCCAGGTGTCTCCATCGCTGTATCTCTTGTCTTAAATGATGAATTTCATCCTCGTACTCCGCTGTGACTCTGTCAATGAGTCCACATATCTCTTCCACTGTGTCCACAGAGCAGCAACTCTCTCTTAGTCGATGTTCAACCAACTCTCTCAACTTGTGTCCCGCAGACATTTTCACTCAACCAAACAAATCACAGTAACACGTGGCGGAAGGAAGGAGATCAGACCAAACCTCCGTGTTTCAGGTGGAAGCGGTGCCGGGATGAAAGTCTCAGTCGACAAACTGCAACAATAGAAACACGATGGCGACTGAAGCGGTGGATGGACCAGGAAGAACTGACCTGCTTCTTCTTCTTCTGTTAGTTTGGTCACCAGCTTATTAGAGCATCACCGCCACCTACAGGACTGGAGTGTGGATCAACAGACTGACTAGAGAGAAAAAGAGACACAGACTCTAAATCCATCTATTAGCTCCGTTTCTTAGTGAAAACAGACTGTTTATAAACATTTAACACGTGTCAATATTGTTCTGATCTATTTGGATCATTCACCATTTCATTTATCTTTATCTTATTTTTGTAATCAGACTGATATATATATATATATATATATATATATATATATATAAAACTTCTTGTCTTGGTTATTTTATTGATCGCAACTACTCACAATGCTGCCCAATGATCTGTTGTAAGGAAACATAAAGTGTGTTAAAATAGTCAGATGATTTGCAATAATAAAAAGTCAAGTTGAGTCAACACACTAAATAAGTTGATTGCAAAGCTCTCTTCAGATGAATAAACACTTGTTAACTGTTTCTCAACAACAATTTTCACACACCTACAGTCAATTTAATATGCTCAATTCACCTATCCTCAATGTTGCATGTTGTTGACAGTGGATTTTATCCGGAGCTCCTGGAGGAAACCCACACAGACACGGGGAGAATATGCAGTCTCCACACAGAAAGACCCTGCCACTGACCCGGAAGTCGAACCCAAGACCTTCTTGCTGTGAGGCACTGGATGTTTACTTCGTAGTATAGAGGGGGGTGAGTCACATCCGTTCTGCGGCGCAGCTCGCATTCTGAAGGAGGGAAACCTTTTACCTGTCCTAAGTATGTCTAATCTCTTTCCGGGAGATTTACTGATCATTAGGGCCCGAGCACCTCGGTGCGAAGACCCTATTGTTTCTGCTCAAATTCTTATTATTAGGGCCCGAGCACCTCGGAGCGAGGATCCTATTGCTTCTGCTCAGATTCTTCTTTTTCTTCTTCTTCTTCTTATTTTTGTTTTTCTTCTCGAGGAATGCGGCCCGTTTGAGGCCTTTCCCAGCCATGAAAACTCACCAAAATTTGCACACACATCAGAACTGCCGCAAAGCACGTTCTGACCAACTTTGGAGTCCAGGCGTGGCTCAGGGGCTCCAGAGCGCCCTCTTTTGAAATTTTTAAACAAAGGTGTGTGGTCAGCACATAGTTTGAGCTAGACACACCAAAGTTGGTATGTGTGTAGAGCTCATAAAGACGGACAACTTTTGTGCAGCATGTCTGTTTCCACGCCCAACAGGAAGTGAGCTATTAGCGTTTGTTTGTGGGTTGATGTTTATGGAATTTAACGTACTGGTCCTAGACGGTTCGTCCGATTGCTGTCAAACTTGGCGTACGTGATGTCAAGATGTTGCTGATGATAATTTGTGTGGGGTTTTTTGATTTTTTGCTCTATGTCGAAATGGCGACACCTTGAAATTTAGTAGCGTTTTAACTGTGATAAAAGTTCAAAGTGCTATAAATGATGTATCATTTGAAATAGACAACAAACTTCGTATGTGTGTAGAGCCAATGTAGAGGAACAACTTTCATGCTGCGTGACCCTAGCTACACCCTACAGGAAGTGAGATATTGGTGTTTCTTTGCATTTGATCACATGATGAGTTTTTCTAAAACCGATCATCTGATTCGTCTCAAATTTGTCATACGTGATTGCAGGACAGTGCCGATGACATGTGCCGAAGGAATTGTGGCTATCTCATATGATGGCGAAATGGCACCACGATAACTTTCTACAAGCTCACCAGACAGCAGGAAAAAACACTCAGTATCAGATCCTTCCTCCTGTCTGTCTGTCTGCACTTTGATACACACACACACACACACACACACACACACACACCTCCCCTCAGTCCTCAGTAAACAACCAATGACTGGGCTAGTATGCAAATGACCCAGGTCATAGGTTCACAGAGTAGTCAGGTTTCAGTATCTACACTGAAGGCATCCTAAAGTCAGAGACCAGTAAGACCTTGAAGGAGCAAAGCACAGTGAGTGACCACGTCCTTTGCATGTGACAAACTGGAGACAAATGACCTGTGTCTGACAGACCCCTACATAAAGCATAAGACTCCAAAAATAAGACTACTTTTCAGTTTTGTAAATATTGACTATAGTGTGTCAAGTCCTTCTTTAGGTTAAAATTGATCTGAGAATGAGGCCATCCAGTGAAGCTAAATGTTATTTTGTTGGTTTAAAAAAATCTGGATGAAGGATATTTAATTTTATGTGTTTATTTTCATTATTAATGAAATATGTCACACATTAGTTAACGTGACAGCAAGATGTAACAACTTGCAAAGGCAAATATATTCAATTCAATTTAATTCACTTTTTTTTATATAGCGCCAGATCATAAAAACATTTATCTCATGTCACTTTACATGGAGAAACCAACATTTCCACAATGAGCAAGTGCTTGTCGACAATGGAGGAAAAACTCCCTTTTAACAGGAAGAAACCAGCTGAAATCCAGACTCAGAGTGGACGGTCTGATCTGCCTCGACCGGTTGGAGAGAAAAGAGAAAGAGAAGAGACAGAGGAAAGGGAGGTGGAGGAAGTAAAGAGGGAGACCAGGAAGAGACAATAGAGACTAAATGTTTGCAAGTAGTTGTAAAACAATATAAAACTATATATATATATATATATATATATATATATATATATATATATATAAATGGAAACCGCAAGTAGAGTTTACGAGTTTGCCCTCGAGTTTGTGCTTCTGCAGAGCGTGCCCACGCGGAAGCTTAGGATATACATATATATATATTAGATTAGATTTTCTATTAAGTTTATGTTTGCAATTTATAGTTTTTATTCATCGTTGGCTTCTTTAGTTTTTATTTCATGTACATTGAAGTTTTGTGTTAGTTTCTATTTTAGCATCATAGTTTCTGGTTAGCTTTTACTTTCTATAATGTTTATTTTTGATATTTTTTTGTTTTGCATTTAGTTTTTGTTTTCTTTTAGGTTTGTTTTTACAACTTATAGTATTTGTAGAGTTTGATTTTCTTCGCTGTTTGATTTTAAGTTTAATATTTCAATTTAACCTTCTTTTTACTCAATGGTATTTTTTGAATTATGGTGTAAATTTTACAGTGATTTATTTAGAACTTTATTTTAGAAAAGGGATGATTTTTAAGATTTTTTAAGATTTAAGAGTTTTTTAAGTTTTAATTTCTGTTTTCTTTATATCTGGGGTATTATTATTATTGTCTCAAGCTACTGGCATATATCCTGCAGTCATACACGTCAGCATCAAAGGAACATTTCAGTAGAAACACTCTCATACAACCACAGACCAATTATACAAACATTTCAACGGAACAATACACATACAACCATAGATCCTCTTTTTTGTTTTTCACGTGTTAACATCAAGTGGACATTTTCACAGGAAATTTGCGTTGTAACCTTAATTTTTTCCTCCACCACCTCGGTTGGCCATGTGTAAAGAAGTTGGTTTAAAGGACTCAAACCTTTAAACCATGACCTGAGAGGACTCGAACCTCCCGATTTGGAAACCTGCCTTTGGAGGTTTCCTACAGGGGGCTCTTACTAGCCCTGTTTCCCAGAAGAGGGCTCTAACTACCTTTTTTTTAAAAGGGGGCTCTAACTACACCTTTTTCTTAACACGTGTTTGTTGCTTTTGGAAAGACTCTAATCTTTTTGCGACTTTCTATCGATCTAGAATTGAGCAGAGAGGGTCAGTTTTCATTAATCTTTGGTGCTGGTGCCGCCCTAGTTCCAGAATGGAGCGTGGCCAGTAGCAGCTCATTTGCATGTAGGAATTCTAATGAGAAATGGCCTGTTCTGAACCAGATTGGTAGAGAGGCAGGTGAAAATGCTTAATCTGAGAGGTATTTTCAACAAACTACTTTGGGGACATGTTCAGTGGAGCTCATAGAGCTATGTTAACTTGTTGTAAAAAGGGTATAATATGGGACCTTTAAACTGTGATTAAAGAGTTAAACGTTTCAGGAATGATCATAACAAAAATGGCTAACACATACTACATAGTTTACATTTTCTGTATGACTTGTTTATTTTCATAAAATTGTTTCTCTCAAATGTCAATATGCCCATGGTATGTACATAATACTAGTGGAAAATATATCAATAAACAGAGTTACAATCTGTGTTCACCACTACTGGGATATGAACTCAGATCACTGGATTCAAATCTAAAGTGCTGACTGTTACACCACAGAACCTTGCTGCTCCCCCTACTGAACACACTGGTATTACATAATAAGAAGTCTAATTTTCTGGGAGATTTATTGAATAAAGAATATAATAAAATCCAATAAAAATAAAGTAGAATTTAAATTGAACACGATAATTTCACAGAGAGAGACAGAAACTTTGACAATATTTGGCCCAAATTTGAAATAATTTGTGAAAATATGTCTGAAAACACTTCTAGAAGTCTAAAAACATTGTTCTCATATTTGAGTTTTGATTTTGTGGCCTCAGTTTCCATTTTAGTCAGTGGAGGACAATGATGATGATGCTGACAACATGACATCATCACTGTCTTCCACTGATGACATCATCTCCTCTAGCTTTGATCTGTCCTTTCATCTCCTTGTTTGACTTTCATCTTTTACACATTAAACATTGTAAATATATATATAAGTATTGTAAATAGAGAGCCAAGCTTGTCGACATTAATTCTACAAACCCTTTCTACGTGCGATATTGTGATTTGATACAAACAACACAACAACTTAAGGTCAATGGACAGGCAAAAAACACCAACCCCAGAAATGCCTGACATCACGGTTAACGACTTTCGCCCAATAGTTGAATCCTTGTTCGAAAGGATGACACAAAAACAATGGCAACTAATTCAATCAGGTGAGTGTTGTAATGAGACACTTATCATATTTGCGGACACGCTTTTACACTTAATATCACTTCTGTCCAGATCTTTGTTAAGATCTCTGACAGGCAGAGTGACACAGGTCTCTGAGGACAACATAAGGACAAGCCTGGGAGACTCGCTTTCCCAGAGCTTTTCTGAGGTTTTGAGCAAATTGGCAAAAGACCAGGACCAGGCTGACGATAAAGACCAGACCATCAGCTTGGATCAGCTGACAGACTGCATTGTGGAGGAGGTGACAAACAACATCAATGCTTCACTCTCTACGGCAGGTCTCTCAGCAGAGCCTCCTGTTGGTCGTACCACTCCTCCTGAAAAGCTGCAAAAGATGGTGGGTCATATTTCCAACTTGTTTGAGGCAATCACGGCCCAGATAAAGAGACTGTGCAAACCTCTAAAGTGTACGTGGAGAAGAGACCAGACCGTTGACATGAAGATCCTGGACATCGACAGTGATGATGATGATGATGATGATGTGGTGGTTGCAGCAAAGAGCCTGGACTGTGTGGATGAGGAAGATATCAGTGCTGCAGATACTGACCAGTTATCAGTCAGATCTGAACCAGAAGCCACTTCATCAAGCATGTTGCCTCAGAAAAAAACTGAGAGTGATATTCGTAAAGACATCGAGAGTCTAATTGACCAGGAGTTCAGTCCGATTTTGGAAAATCTTTTGGCTGATGTGCCGAACGCCCAGTATGACCAGATGAAGTCTGAAACGTCTGAGGAGATCAGAATGGTGGCACAAGACATCATTGAGTGTCTTATTACGGATGTGGTGAATCTGGTTGAGACAAGTTCAGATGCTGGGGAAACAGGGTCCATGGACTATGCCTTGAATTTCAAAAGAGCCACCAGGAAGTTGAAGAAGTTTTTTGCAAAGAGATTTGAAAAAGCATCTTTTCTTCGGATGGTGACACGGCTTAGGAGCAAATTCCAACAGGCAGGCAAAGTGGAAAGTGCAGAGTCGGTGCAGTCTCTCACAGATAATGTTGAATCTCTACTTCTGACTGAGGACAAAAATCAAGAAGGAGTGGTGAAAGAACAACCTCACACAGTCATCACGGACTCACGTTCACTCAGCAACCACCTCTACTCCTACTTTAACGGGGAGGAAATACTAAGATCACCTGGACAGGCCACCCCCAATACTACTACAATACCTGCTCCTTTGGCCAGTCCTGAAATGTACGCTGACATTCAGAGCGAAGTGATCAGCCACATGTCACTGGTGAACTGGTGGACCACCTGTCAGACTTCCAGCATCCTGAACCAGGTCACGTTTTCTCTGATGGACAACCAGCCGCTGATAACGTCAACAACACAAGCAAGGTCACAGTTGTCCGTCACACCAGTGGTCCAAATTGGGAGTTATACCCCAGCATTGACATCTCCTGCAGAGGAGATTACAGTTCTTTCAGAGGAGGTTACAGTTCTTTCAGAGGAGGTTACAGTTCTTTCAGATGAGGTTACAGTTCTTTCAGAGGAGGTTACAGTTCTTTCAGAGGAGGTTACAGCTCCTGTGGAGGTTACAGCTTGAGGTTGTGGATTCTAGCTATGAATCAACAATGGTGAAAAACAAAGTGTTGGTCAGGATCCTCACTGAAGCACTGGTTGAGCGAGTCTTCAGAAAAGCCAAGGTGGGATGGAGTATTAAAGACCCAAAGGACAGCATCCAGACTCTTTACCAAAAGATAATGGCCTGCTTGGACAATAAGGATTTCAACCTCATCTCAGAGAAACTCAACCAACTTGACAAGTTAATTTACAACGACTTATGCAAGACCTGGCCCAGTACATTGCAGGTACTGGCTGAAGTGACTTTAATGACACCAGAACTAGAAGACGCCGTCATCTCATCTCTTAGGCGTCACCTCACACCCCCCAAACCTAGCGCCATCTCTAGATTCTTCTCCTCTGTTCAGAAGGCCTTCTCCAACCCCTTCAGGAGGACGAAATGTTAATTAGACCAACATTTTCTCCTATAGCTCTTATGGGTTTTGTCCGGGTGCTCCGGCCCTCCTATGGTATTCACACTAAAAAGTTCTCTGCCTGGGTTCAGGCAGGACTCTAGAGCTCTAGGGACCACTTCAGCAGACATCAAGAGGGCAAAGGTCCGATTCCTGATCCTGGTGGGGTGGGATGGGTTTTCTGGGTACTCCAGTTTCCCCACTTAACACACTTTAGAGTAAAAAATATCAATATTACTGACTTTTTGTCAGATGCTTTAAGCCCTCAGGACCACATCAGTGTTCAGGAGGGTTATGGGTTTTCTCTGGGTTCTCCAGTTTCCCCACTTAACATACTAAATGTTCAGTAAAAAATATCAATATTACTGACTTTTTGTCAGATGGACTTAAGCTCTGAAGACCACATTAATGGGCAATGGGGTTGTGGGTTTACTCACTTTACTCACTTACTAGAGTAATGAAAAACAAAAAAACTAAACCCTTTGTCCTTTGAAAGATCTTTAATTGTGCTTTAGTTTACTGGTCAGGGTCTCTATGTTGGCAGGAGCCAGCAGGTAAATGGAGCTACACAGTGTTGGACTGTGTGCTCAGGCTATGAAGTTCCTCTGGCTATGTGTGAGCTCAGTCCGCGTGTTCGTTTGAATTGAAGGAGTAGGAGAAGATATTCGGTCTCAAAAGTCATGTGTTTAATAGGCAGTAGATGAATAAAGCAGTACAGAGCTCTGGGTCAGAGTTCGGTCCCTGACAACAACAATGTGTGTGTCAGTTCACAAAGTCTGACTGACTGTGCTTTCCCTGACCCAGTAGTTTTATACAAAGATAAGAAATATGTTGCTTATTTGGATTGGTTGCAGGTGATTCGTGATGATTGGTCCTCTGGGTGTGTAGGCTCCTGTTACAAGCCTCAAAACGAGTTACTTGGTGACAGAAGATATATCCTGTTTGCACAGGAAAAGAAGAGTCATCAGTTGCGTTCCTCATAGCAGGATGTTAGCTGTCTTTATCAAACAGAATTAATGTTACTTCTTGTGCTCAGTTCCTACATTCACCATGTCATTCAGCCATCATGCTCCACAAAATGAATGCTACCACAAATGATTACTAACTGCACATATCAGATTCCCAACATAAAATGAATTTATAAAACATTTGTGTCCTCAAAGTCACATTTTTTTTACTATTTTAACCAGCTAAATAATGTCTTGCTTGTGCTTTTAACACTTAACTTCTATTGTATAGTTTTTAACCATACTACTGCCTGAACACATTTTACATATGTAAACAATCATGTAAACTACCCATCAACATCTGATTTTAACCTGAAGTAGTAACTTTAGCATAAACATTCAGATAACTCACATAAAACAAAATGAAAATAAATGCACAGGAGCCCCATAAAACCAAATGAAAATATCAACAGACTGCCATTTTCTATAGTTATCCTTTACACTGGAAAGCGAGACTACATCCACTTCACTTCTCATGGTTTACAACATAATATCTCCATGAACAAACTTCATTCATACATACAAAAAAGTTTTAACAGTCCTTATACATGAGTTGTGGTTAGTTAACACACTTTACTAACCTGTTTGCACAAGAAAAGAAGAGACAGAGTCGTCAGTTGCGTTCCTCATAGCAGGCTGTTAGCTGTCTGAGGAACGTCAGCTTGATGCCGCAGATCACAACTACTGCTCTCCCCCTTGTGGTAGTTACAGACGTACACTCCGCTAACATTTATAGAAAACACAATAAATCTGTCTCATTTCTTATAAAAAAAAACATATAAAATACAATAACTCCAAAATTTGTGACCATACATTTTTGTAGGTGTCACACTCCCAGTTGTTGATGTCAACACTTGTGTATACTTTATCATGTACACGGACACGATGACCATTATCATCCTGAGAACATGCAAGATATTCAGCGTTGCTATCAGTGTCTTCTGTTCCATGTCAGTGTCATGTCATGTCACCCGTCATTATGCTGACTTTTAGATTATGTGGCAGACGTGCACTTGTGGGGCCTGATCCCACAAATCCCCTGTTTGGTCTCATTTAAATGAGACCAACAAAAAGATGTCAGACAAACAGTGAGCCAGAACAGGTTATGCAGGTAGGAGAAAAAACCCATGGGAAAATACTGCCAAGAGTGAAAAACCCAAACCACAGGGAAAAGTCTCCTACCACCTTTAGAAACTTCAGAAGTTCACGGTGTTAAAAGGAAAGTAGATGAGGCGGCGATTATAAGAATCTGCATAACAGCTCAACAGTTCATCTCTTTCAAAACGCTGTCCCTGCTCTAGGAAGGAGAGGTTGCCAGCACATGAGCCTACTGCCACCCAAGGAAAATAAAATACTAAAAAATAAATAAATAAATAAAAAATCACCTAACTAAGAAATTAATGCTAATGATTACAGTAAAAGAATTAAAATAAAAATCAATTTGAAATTCAAATTAACACATTAAAGAAAAACAGGAGAAAATCAAAACACCAAAAAATAAATAAATTATTAAATAAAAAAAATTAAAAATAAACATAAAAACACCAAGTGAAAACCTAAAAAAAAAAACTGCAAAAACTCAAACCCTAATAAAAACTAAAAACTAAAAATCAAAACTAAATCTCAAAACTGAATAACAATAAAAACCAAAACTAAAATTAAAAAAATCAACCTAATTAAAATCAAAGATAAAAATAAAAACTAAAGCTTAAAACCTGAATCAAAACTAAAAACAAAATTAAGAGTCAAAACAAAAACAAAAATCACAAATATCACAATCAGATATAAAATTATCACTATCTCATTAAAAATTAAAACTACAATTTAAACCCTATACCCTTATACCCTATCAAGAACAGTAAAATTTAAGACCTTTCCGTCATAAAACTCAAAACTAAACACTTATGAAATCAAAGTCAAGTTAAAATTATTAGATGTTAATGTAAAGAAAACAGAAATTAAAACTTAAAAAACTCTTAAATCTTAAAAAATCTAAAAAATCATCCATTTCTAAAGTAAAAATCTAAACAAATCCTTTTTATCTTGTACATGCTTCCCTTAGGCAACATCAACAGGACGCACAATATATATAATATATATATATATATTTTTACCTTTGACTGTGATATTTGACATTTTTGGTTTCCTATTTTTGTTTTGATTCTTTGATTCTTAGTTTTGTTTTTAGTTTTGATTTAGGTTTTGAGTTTTACTTATTTAAATTTTTTTTTTTTTTTTTTAGTATTTGTTTTTTTGTTGAGTTTTGAGTTTTAGATTTATTAGTTTTTATTTTGGTTGAGTTTTGACTTTTAGTTTTAGTTGTTTATTTATTTATTTATTCATTAGTTTTAGTTTCATGAGTTTTTAGTTTGATTGAGGTTTAATTTTTACTTTGAGTTTTATTTTGAAATTAGATTTTTTTTTCCATGTTTACTTTGACATTTATGATTTTTTTATTGACAGTTAATTTTCTTAAATGTTAATTTTGTTTAGGGTAATAATTTTTCTTAGTGTTAGATTTTCTTTAAGGTTCATTTTGAACTTTTAATGGTTAATTAGGGCCCGAGCACCTCGGTGCGAGGACCCTACTGTTTTTGCTCAGATTCTTATTATTAAGGCCCGAGCACCTCGGTGCGAGGACCCTATTGTTTCTGCTCGGATTCTTATTATTAGGGCCAGAGCATCTCCGGTGCGAGGACCCTATTGCTTCTGCTCAGATTCTTATTAGGGCCCGAGCACCTCGGTGTGAGAACCCTATTGTTTCTGCTCAGATTCTTATTATTAGGGCCCGAAGCACCTCTGGTGTGAGGACCCTATTGTTTCTGCCACAAAAACTCACCAAAATTTGCACACACATCAGAACTGCCGCAAAGCACGTTCTGACCAACTTTGGAGTCCAGGTGTGGCTCAGGGGCTCCAGAGCGCCCCCTTTTGAAATTTTTAAACAAAGGTGTGTGGTCGGCACATAGTTTGAGCTAGACACACCAAAGTTGGTATGTGTGTAGAGCTCATAAAGACGGACAACTTTCGTGCAGCATGTCTGTTTCCACGCCCAACAGGAAGTGAGCTATTAGCGTTTGTTTGCGGGTCAACATTTATGGAATTTAACGTACTGGTCCTAGACGGTTCGTCCGATTGCCGTCAAACTTGGCGTACGTGATGTCAAGATGTTGCTGATGAAAATTTGTGTGGGGTTTTTGGATTTTTTGCTCTATGTCAAAATGGTGACACCTTGAAGTTTAGTAGCGTTTTAACTGTGATAAAAGTTCAAAGTGCTATAAATGATGTATCATTTGAAATAGACACACGAAACTTTGTATGTTTGTAGAGCCAATGTAGAGGAACAACTTTCATGCTGCGTGACCCAAGCTACACCCTACAGGAAGTGAGATATTGCTGTTTGTTTGCGTTTGATCACATAATGAATTTCTCTAAAACCGATCATCCGATTTGTCTCACATTTGTCTTACATGATGGCAGGACAGTGCTGACGACATGTGCTGAAGGAATTGTGGCTATCTCATACGATGGCGAAATGGCGCCTCAATAACTTTCTACAAGCTCGCCAGACAGCAGGAAAAACACTTAGTATCAGATCCTTCCTTTGTTTGTGTCTGTCTGTAGGGTCCAACACAGACACACACACACACACACACACACACCTCCCCTCAGTCCTCAGTAAACAACCAATGACTGGGCTAGTATGCAAATGACCCAGGTCATAGGTTCACAGAGTAGTCAGGTTTCAGTATCTACACTGAAGGCATCCTAAAGTCAGAGACCAGTAAGACCTTGAAGGAGCAAAGCACAGTGAGTGACCTCGTCCTTTGCATGTGACAAACTGGAGACAAATGACCTGTGTCTGACAGACCCCTACATAAAGCATAAGGCTCCAAAAATAAGACTACTTTTCAGTTTTGTAAATATTGACTATAGTGTGTCAAGTCCTTCTTTAGGTTAAAATTGATCTGAGAATGAGGCCATCCAGTTAAGCTAAATGTTATATTGTTGGTTTAAAAAAATCTGGATGAAGGATATTTAATTTTATACGTTTATTTTATTTCTATTGTTAATAAAATATGTTGCACATTAGTTAACATGACAGCAAGATGTAACAACTTGCAAAGGCAAATATATTCAGTTCAATTCAATTTAATTCAGTTTTATTTATATAGCACCAGATCATAAAAAGATTTATCTCAAGTCTCTTTACATAGAGAAACCAACATTTCCACAATGAGCAGCGCTTGGTGACAATGGAGGAAAAACTGCCTTTTAACAGGAAGAAACCTCCATCAGAACCAGACTCAGAGTGGACGGTTGGGACGGATGGGAAAAAAGCTGAAGATTTGTGGGTCTGTTTTCAGGATTTACATCCTGTACAGAGACTTTGTTGAAAATCTATGTGCCATTTATGTAGATAAAGTGAAAAATAACTGAAATATAATAACTTTGCAGTATTTTCTCCAGAGTTGGAGAGGTCAGTTGATATCACAGCCTGAGACAGTCGAGGATGTTTTTTTGTTGTTTAACAACTCACAGTTCAAAAACCATAAATTGCATCAATTTTCCTACAATTCGACAATTAAACTGTTTATAAGAAGTGAAAGATGCGACAGCTACAAGAGCTTAAAAAGCCTGTTCCCATACAACACACATTATAAACTCACACTAACAGAAACTTAAACTGTACAAGATATTAAAAATCTAAACAACCTGAGCTCTGAAGTCTGGAGCTTGTTACACTTTGAAGAAGAAAAAAAAACAAAAAACAACAACAACAGATATTTATTAAAGGTTGAATATTTCAGAAAATATGAAATATATTGTGTTTAAAAAACAAACACCACACCATTAACTGACTGTTAAAGCCTAAAGTTACAATCAACACTAACGGTACAATAACCAACTCAACTAAACATAGTTTTTACACTTTGTTCCTAAAATATTTAGTAAATGTTCAAATCACACAGATGCTTAACTGGAGTTTACTGGTGTAACTGCAGTTCTGTGACAATCTTCGCTGTGATTTAGGTAAAAAACAGCAACATGTTTGTAGAGTCATTGACACTAAAATAACATGTAAAATAGATATAAACACAAACAATCCAGGCAACAGGAAAATTAAAGACAAAGGTTTTCTGGAGAGTTGTGATTTTCATTTCTAGCTTCAGGTTCAGAGACAGGACTAACGACACTATCGGTATTTAAATGAACAAACTCTAAACGGCAACAGTGAAGCGAGCGGCGACATCCGGTTCCTAAAAGACAGAGATTCATCATCTCTGACCTGAACCAACCAGCTCACTGCCAAGAGGAGGTTTCCACCCAGCGGCAACTTTGTAAAGATTCATCACTTCCTGTGTAGGTCAACGGCTTCATCACCTGTGGATCATAGCATAATGTTAATTTACAGCAGCAGCAGCAGCAACGTGATCACATTGAAGGGAACTCACTGTGAAGCTTCATGTTGGTCTCTAGAAAGGCGGAGGGTATCCTTTACTGCTCGTCCTCACACACACCAGTCTGAAATCAAACCTGCAGTTCAGTTTGTGTTTCACAGACACACTTTACAACACAAAGTGTCAAACATGAATCTCACTTTGACCCCGGAGGCTCCATGATGAAGTTGGAGTCTATCAGGTTCTGATGGTCGTGATTGAGTCTGGTTTTCAGGCGGATGGTCAACAGGGATGGTGTCACACTGCTATGTCTGTCACAGCTGAGAGAGAGTTCACAGGAAGTTACTTTACTGTGAAAATAACTAGAGGTGTAACGATCGATTCAGTGATTAACAACCTATGACCAGTTATTTTACACTAAAACTGAGCTACAACTCTAAAAGACTCTGAGTATCACAGCTGATCAACAACACAACATCTGGTTTGATTCTTTTTAGTAAAATCTTTTACAATCTAGAAGAGAAGAAATATCACATCGTATTTTAGTTGATATGATCTGATTGTGTTAAATAGATAAATTAGTCTTTTCTTATTGATGTCAGGACCCCGAATCAAATCCAATCACAATGGTATTGTGACTTTGTGATATCGACAAATATTGTATTGTTGTGTGAAGAATCAAAAGAATATCATATCATGATTTACAGACCAAACAGCTGGTGATAATGATCAAACTCTCATTTGTCAAAATCCAACGTGAACATTTGTCCCAGACTCAAAGCGTTGGCCTCGACGTGTCACTGACATCAGTAGTGTGAACTATAAAGTGTGATGTGTCTCACTCTGTGGGCTGGTGGTCACGGTGTGTGAGGTCGGCGGCGACGCTCTCAGGCGTCTCGGCGTCTCCCTCCGTGTGTCTCGCCATCTTGTGTCTGACTTGTCAGGAAACCTGCCGGACGACAACACAAAACAAACGTTACTCAGATGATGACATGTTCCAACACGACGTGGTTCAGACTTTAACTTGAATGTCCTTGAAAGTCATGGTTCAGACTTCAGACAGGAAATGACAGATTTCTTCACTGACCTGTTTCCCTTCAGCTCCAGATGTGGATCGGAGGAGACTCCAGACAACGGGTCTGTTGAAAACGTCTCTGCAGCTTCAGCCACGTTTGTTTCCTCTGGTCAATCTCTGGCCTCTGGAATCTAAAAATTAAACCAAAGGATATTTATACGACGACGTCACAGAGCGACACATTAACCAGCTGCAGAGACGAGTTTAACCTGTCACATGACACGAGTGGCTGTTTGGAATGTGGTTTAGATTCCACAGATGTGAGATTTCACTTTGACAACAGGAATAATCTCTGAACCTGAGATTATAATCAGATGAACCTGAATCCTGCAGAGAGATTTCCTCTTTTCACGACCGCCTGTCTAATGTCTAAACGTCTCTGACAGGTCAAGTCCTCCTCGTTTTGATCTGGTCAATTTGATGCAAGTGAAGCATCTTGACCAGTGTTGGGCCTAACGAGTTACAGAAGTAATACAATACAGTAATCTATTACTTTTTACTGTAACACAGTAATGTCAGTCATTGTCTATACACCTTCACTAATATTATACTGGTTACATATCAAACTAACGTTACAACATGTTTTGTTTTAAACCATCCACACCACGAGACCTTTGACACCAGAGACAAAATTCAGCAAGTAAACAGTTGTTTCCCGTTGGTGGAAGACGATGGTTAAAGACGTCGGAACAAACTGAATATTATCAGTTGGTCGGAGAGAAGAACAAGAACATCACAGTCAAGTTCAATCTCTGAGTAAAACAGAAAGAAACTCTACATCCAGAAATAACACGAGGAGTTTAGAGAAGTATCTAGAGGAGTTTGACTCTTTGTGTCTGGCTGATTGTTACTTGTAATGTAAATAATTATATTAATGATATAGTTATTAGTCGCCTTAAAGTCCCACAGTCATGATGATGCACCACTTCGCCCTCCACTGGATGTAGAACTGCAGTAAAATACATTTGATCATTTTAGAAGAAAAGTCCTGTTTCTACAGCTGTTTTGGTAAAAAATAAGAAGCAATTCAACACATTACAATGTAGAAACTGTAATATTGTGATGTAACTAATTACTTTAAACTAACAGTGACTAGTTTTGGGAGAAACTTGTCCAACTCTAATCTTGAACTTCTTATTCCTGAACTGTTGTTGCAGCTTCATCCTGCAGAAAGAGGCTGCTGCCGTCTGATGATATTGTTTCTATTTAAAGAGTCTTTGACAACGCTGATGTCAATGATACGAGTTAAAGTAAAGTCCAAGTCCATCTCTGTGTCCATCACGGTCCAGTTTCTCGCAGGGGACAGACCCTGAACCATCTGCAACAAACTGATCTGTGATCTGATCTTTCTATCAGCAGCAGCAGCAACGACCCGACGCCCTCAGACTGTTTCTTAATCAACTTGAGGACAAAATGTTCTGTGACTGTCTGACGACTTTCACATGCATTGTGTTTCATCATTTCTCAACGTCTCACATGTCAGAGACATTGTGACCCTTCATTAACCAGCAGGTTGAGCAGGTTCATTGTTGAAACACGTTGAATTCAAGCTCCAGTCCTTCTCACTGCATCAATAAAACACTTTCTAATCCCTAAACAAAACACTTCCTCATGTTTATTGACACTTCACTGTCATGAGTTGTTTGGTCGCTCAGATCAGTTTTCACAAAAACATATTTAAACCTTTCAACGCCTAATTTTAGTACAAAAAATACAAATATTAACTCTGTGACGTCACAACTGAGTGAGAATGTTTTACCCTTATCGCCTCAGATCTTATCATATTTACAGAGTTGCACCCTATTTATTCATGATATCTGCCAACAGGAAGTAAACGCTGCAGGTTAAACATTAGTTTAATCGTTCAACAAACTGAAACACAGAACTTCATGAGTTACAACTGCAAACAGCTGAAATCCTAAAGAATGTGACTGAACAGGACGGAGTCACTGTCGATTCAAACATGAAAAGAGAACGTTTCTGCAGAATAAAGTCAAAATGTGAACAAAATCACATTATTAGGAACAGACGCAAAGTGAGTCTGGCGGTTTATGAGCCATCAGGGGTCGCTCTCTCTCACACACACACACACACACACACACACACACTACAAACACACTGTGTCCTTACCTCACACCTCAACGTCTCCGTCTTCACCACAGAATGAACTCAGAGTTGTGCCGTTCTCAGTGTTTTGTTCTTTGAACGTCAGTGGAAAAAATCCATCACAAACCGGTTCTGTCCCTGAGATTTTTGAGCAGACGCCAGATTTGTCCTGAAGCTCCGCCCACATCACCACCATCATCATCATCAGTGGAAAGTACACCTGAAGCAGAACGGAACATTTTCATTAACTGCAAATGGAGTATGACATAAAGTTTCTATGGTTTAAGTTTATTTGTATAGCACCATTCGTACACAAGGCAGTTCATATTGTTTTACAGGAAGGAAAAACATTGGAAATTAAAATAGAATAAATCAACACAAAGCAACTGCACATGTGGATCAAGTTTACTCAGAATGAATCTTTGTATTTTATATTATTACTCTTTTACCTGGTAAACCTCAACTTTCCAGTTGCTGCATCTTGACCTTTGACCTTCAGCATCCGACTTCAAACCAGCAGGAAACAGATTTATTAAGAAACAAACATTAAAATGTGCAGCTTCCTCATTAGTTTCTGTCATCGTTCACATTTCTTTTCATAAAAACTCAACTACTGACGTTTTTGTGATTGTTGTTTTTTCTGACTGAACTAAAACAGTCGTTAACGTCCAACTGCAGAGACGTCGTTTAAACTTCGAACAGGTCAAGAGGTTTTGATTCACTCAGATTTTTCTAAGTGATCAGTTTAAATCTGCTCGGTGGAGTTTTACGTTAAAGTCAGTTTGAGTCATGTCACATTATATCAAAGTGTCAGTTACATGTGCACACACACACACATACACACACAGGGAAATATCACCACCGTCATAACATCAGGAAACACCTGATTTTACTTGATTTGTAAAATCAGATGTAACAACATTCAGGAGCTGGAATCAAAGGAAACATGTTTGTTTCCATGAAAGGAGGAAAACTGTTGTTCTCAGTAACATTACAAACTCGCTCTGTGTCACGACACGATGTGTGATTGGATGAGATAAAGATCGATCTACAGCCATCATTAACATGAAATATGTGGTGATGAAATATGTGTGTGTGTGTGTGAGAGAGAGAGAGCATCAAGAGGTGGAACAAATCATCGTGTTGGAATGTGACATGGAATGTTGGAATGTGTTTGTGTTACACCTTAACGTTCTAACAGTTACGTTTTTTATGTGCAACAACAACTTTTAGTTGAGTCAAGAGGTTTGATTTACTCAGATTTTTCTTGCACATTTTTAAAATTTTTCTCACCATCACAACATCTGGAAACACCTGATCAGACTCAACTGAGCCGCGGTAACAAACAACGACATCTGACTCCACACATGAACTCAAGACATCTGATTGAGAAATAAGAAATACGAAACAAGAAATAAGTTTCCAGTTTCTTTTGACTCATAAAGAGCAGGAACTTCCAATTAAAAAAAAAAATCCTGCTGTGATTAAGGACGTCAGAGTCTTTAGTCTCTAAATGAACAGATCCATCTGGTCTGGATTAAAACTGCACTGATGAATGTTATCAATTAAAAACATCTACTCTACTATCATCTGCTGTATCAGCACTGATCAGAGTGGTCACTTAACACAATGTGAAGAAACACAGACAGTTTGTCTGAAGTGTTTTGTTCTGCACCACAAGATCCATCAACTAACTTATTATGAGCTGATATTAAGCCACTGATTTCTCTACAGTGTGTTTGTTCTTTTCTCAAATAAAAACTCCAGATTTTTAAAAACTGGTTGTTTTTTTTTTTTCCATGACCTTGATTTTGTGTAGTTTGCTAGTAATTGTGTTGCTACTTTCTCATTAAGATCGTTCCTGTTGTTTTTAGTAGAAGAGATTATTTTTAATAAAAGCATGAATGAATTCACAGTAAATTAAGTTTTAACAACTGTCATTTAGTCTCGTCTGTATGTTTTTGATACTAAATGAATTAACTTTTACATCATAATGTTCTAACATTGAAGTTTTTTATGTGCAAGTTGCGAGAAACAACTTTTATTATATAAAATGTTGGAAACTGTTCGGACTTTTATCAGATGAAGCTCTACAGCAGCTCTACTTTACTCCAACACATTTATGTGACCAAAGAGAGAAATCATGTCTAGTTTTAATTTGCTTTTCTTCATATATATTATTGTATTTTAAAATTCTAATATCAGCTAATTTTTTTCCAAACTTTCATACAAAATTCCATATTTTTCATAACAACTGGTGATGAAGGTTGTTCCACATCAGCAGATTCATCATTTTCCTGAACAGCAGACTGATGTGTCCATGAAGAACTAGAAAAATGATGAATCTGCTGATGTGGAACAACCTTCATCACCAGTTGTTATAAAACCAGACGTTGGGTAAGTCTTGTAAAACAGTGTTTTTAATAAACTCTCAGTTCACTTACTAAGTTATCAGTACTTCAGTTTATGTGTAGGGACCCTATTCATGCTACTGCTGAAGTGAAGTGATATTTTGAGCTTTATTAGTGGTTAAAAAATGACAATTTAGATACGTTTGGCTGACTGCCCCATTTACTTTCATTGTTAACTATTTGGTTGTGAAAACAAAAGACGGTCAAACTGGATATTACTTCAACCAACGTAACATATCTGTTGAGGGGAGTTTGACTCTTATTCATGGTGAAATAGACTCTGGTTCATGTGACTCTGAGCGTAACTTTAAAACTTTCAAGAGTTGCACAAGCACCGTGTCCTTAACGCCAACACACCAGAAAAACTTAGATAAGAACCAATAACGACATGAAATAAAGTTTGTTCTCAAGTTCAAGTTAAGTCTCAGATTGAGTTCAGTCCTGACGAGGACAGTAGAGTAAAAAAAAAAAAAAGATTATGAAACATGTTTTTAATCCGATGTCTGATGCAGGAGAAACATTTGTGACATTGTTAACAACAGAAAGAAAATAAAAACTGCTGGAACCAGAGGCCACGGAGTGTTGGTTTGTTTTTACTGCAACATTTCATGGTTTAAAAAAAATCAAACAAAACAAACCGGAAAAAAAAAGCAGCAGAGCTACAGCAAATCATCAATCTTTATTTTCCTGCACATTTAAAAGCAAATAAAAAGTATCAGCTCGTATCTATGTGACCGTCCCAATCACTGATCATTTTAAACAAAAACAACTGACACCCGAGCTCGACTGTTTGTCTATTGGCTCGGACCAGTCACAGACGCCAAGCGACGCCCCCTAGTGGTGAGATAAAGACGTACAGTATACAAACCCCTCCCCCTCCCCCTGCTGAAACCCGACTTCTCAAATAAATTAGCTCGGTGATTTTTTTTTTTTGCCAGTATTTACAATCCAAACAGGGGGGGAAAAAAAAAAGAAGAAGAAACAGAAAGAAACAGAAAGTCTTTTGATTATTTGTTGAATTATTTTTCTGATTTTTGCTTCAGTTAAATTTACAAACCATGTAGGAAACGTGTCGAGGTTTTAGTTCCTCGCTGCTTTTTGAGGAGAGAAAAGTGACGAAGCGTTCACCCGTTCTCCTCCAGTGTTTACATCAGAGCATCAAGGTCACCGTGGAAACGGTGCTGATGGCGCCACATCGCTCCCATCACGTCATTATTTTTTTTTAGTTTTTTTTTTTTTTAATAAACACAGAAACTGAAACGAATCTGACAGAACATGTTGAACTCAGGACCAAGTCTGGAGCTTCACAAACGGACGGCGCCGGCGTGAACGGACTCGTCTCGTGATCTGACGACCAAACGAGCAAAGAGAACGTCAGAGGACCAGAGGGAGACGCCATCCAAAAAAAAGAACATGGCTCTCGTGGTTCCACTTTAAAGGAACCAAACAAAACTCATCATCAATCAATCTGACAAACACTTCGTCCATCGATCAGTTACAGTCCAGAACATTTCTATGATTCTTATTCAAATATTCAGACAAAACGACTGCAGATTAATTTCATCCCGACATCGTGATGAAGAAATAAAAACAAGACAATAACAAAAAGTATCAGCAGTGATTTTACCGAGGCTTAAAAAAAACAAACAACCTTGACAGGAAACAGTCCTGTGTGTGTGTGTGTGTGTGATGACAGAGCAGGAAGATGAGACAGTGTGTGTGTTTAAGTGTGTGTGTTGAACAGTTTGAAGCTGAAAGTTGAGCCAGACGACAACGCTGCGCTTGGCACTGATCAGAGTTTTTTTTTTTTGTTGTTTTTTTTCAGTAGAGGCGTCAGAGTTCGCTTGATGCGACGCTCACAGCCCCTCCCCCTCCTCTTCCTCCCTCCTCCTCTTACGTAGACGGGCGGGTGAAGCGACGTCACTCGTCCGAACCGGCCGAGCGTTTCTGGTTCCTTTTGCGAGGAGATCGCCTGGGAGACGCTTTGTCTGCAGAGAAAACAGTGAGACTCAACGTCAACCTCTGACCTTTGACCTCTGACACACACACGTCTAGAACGTGTCACGTGATTAGATGTCGGAGTTGTGACAAACAATATAAAAAAAGAAACGATTCTATCTGGAGCTTCACGAATCTTTCAGCTCAGACCAGAAACAGAGACGTCAGTGACACAATGTGTCCAGCAGAGGGCAACGAGTTCAGAGACAAACTTAAAAAAACAGAGAACTGTTGGATTTTAAGCCTAAAATGAACCTTAAAATCTTATTTTTTTCTTAATTATAAAGAACTTTAAAGTTTGTTCAAAACGATGTGTATTTTTTCATTTTGCTTTTGTTACTACGACACTGAAACACAGACGTGTGTGACTGTGCAGAACTTTTATATTTATAATTCATCTGAGTTTCTGTGAAACAAAAAACACAGAGAATAAACATGTAACAAAACAATAAAAATAATAAACTGAGAAACATGAGAAAATCTGAAGAGAAAAAGACACAAGCAGCAGTTCTGCATTTCAAAGTAAGAGTCCAGACAGAAAGCTCCATGCTGCACCAGACCTCACCTCTGCGACTCTGCACTGAAGACGCAGGAAAGCGCGACAGCGAGGAAGAGAAACAGAAAAGAAAAAGTTGAGTTTGAGGTTAAAGTTCATTCAGAAACAAGTGAAGCAGGAAGAGAAGACACACGTCACACGTCGCCTCATCAACACCAGACGTCTACGTACTGATCTGGTTGAGTGTTTCCTGTGGGATCCAGCTCAGGTCCACGTCGTTGTGGCTCGAAGTTCCCATCTCCACCTTCTGAGCGGGACGCCTCCTCTACAGACGACAACAACAGAGAGGGTGAGAAAACTCTGAGTTCAGAAAATCCTCATGTTAGTGAACTAAAACTGAGATAAAGAAGTTCCTGCAGATATAATTTTCCTCATATTTCATCAAAGAGTCTTTGATCAGAGACACGAGTGAAGAGCAGGTGGATCAGAACATCACCATCGTACCTTCCTGGACTCCAGCAGCTGGTGAAGTCCAACGACGACGAGCAGCCCGAGACCAGAGAGGAAGACGTACATGAAGATCCTGAGACGAGAAGAAGAATCGATTATTAACTTATTAATCAGTTGTGTTACGTTATTATACACAAAAGTTCAGCGGCTACGTCATAGGTCATGTGACCAACCTCTACCAGCAGTGTTTAAACATGGTGGAGACAGTGAAGGATCGGGAGGCTAACGTTAGCTTAGGCTTTTAAATTAGTTTTAAATGTGGTGGAAACGGTCATAGATATATTTAATATAATGAGGTTTGACAGACGCTGGAGTTTAACAGGTTGAATTATTTGATGACGTCTTCAGAGACTGTTTGAAGTCAGATAAATAGATGTTTATTTTACATCAGTAGTTATTAACTTAAAAACACAACGTATGTTTCTGACTCAAACTAAACTGTCTCTAAAGACCTGAAACTGAATTAGTTTTACTACTTCTTTTACACATTAATGTGTAGATGTTTAAGTTTTCATGTGTCACTTGTTTGAAACCACAACATCACAGTTTTTAAACCCCCCCTTGTTATGGGACTCATTGAAACAAAATAGTGGACAGATTAATTGATTAATTGATCATAATAACGGTGAGTTTCAGCGACAGGATGAGCTGCAGACGAAGAGACAGCGTCACTCACGTCTCTCCGTCCAGTCCGTCCTCCTTCTCAGTGATGGTGACCGTCTGGTTGAACACGGCGTCCTGGAAGATGTTTCCCTGCAGAGACGAAGAGTCGGTCAGTTGAAGAAGAAAAACTAAAGGAAGCAAAGAGAGAAGAGACGACGACGCAGCCTTACGCTGCTGTCCTTGTAGTTGAGGTTGATGACGAGTCCGAACGGCCGTCCTCCCATCGGCTCGGCCGGGATGAAGGAGTACTCGAAGGTGGCCTGTTTGCTCGGAGGAACCACGGTGCCGAGCTGCAGAGCCGTGAAGTTCTGGATGTAGAACTGATAATCCTGTCGGACGCAGACGCAACCGGAGTTAGACCCAAATGATCATGATGGTCACAGCTGAGCAGGTGACACCTCCAGTCAAATTCAAGCACTTTCCAGATCTTTTCAGTACTGTAAACACTTCAAGTTCATTCAAACTTAAAATTATTATTAGCAAAACGGTTTTACTCTGAGCAGGAGAAGAAACCAGATGAAACTAAATATAAATGTCTTTTCTTTGTCTTCAGTCAGTGTCAACTCTGCTACTGTAGCTACAGCTGACACATCTGTTAATCCACCAAGCACAAAGGAAATCACTAATGTTACAGTTTGTTCTCTACAAATGACACAACTAGACATTGTAACACACACAGTACTTCTACATTATGTAGCACGTAACTGAAGATAGCTAACGTATGTGTAGGGCTACTCTGATATCTGAGACTTATTTTTCCTCCAATGATGAAAACACAACTTTCCGCTTCACAGAGTTTGCAGCAGGTTACATGTGGATATGACTCATGTTTTATCAGGTGTGTATTTGTCATTCTCCAGCCAACGCTCATTAAAAGAGTTGAAAAAGCTCACATGAAGCTCGCCAGGGAGAGCGGTTTTTATTTCTTATTGTTTCTACTATTTAATAATTGATCTGTTGAGTTAGATAGCTGTTTGGCTGTTTGTGGTGAAATAATTATGGATAAAATTTAAAACATTTACAAACACTTTATCCAAACCTTAAAAACAACATTCAATTTCAAGCATTTTCAAGGATTTCTTAGGTTCATAAACTGTGTTGCAGTTCAGCAGTTTGTCCAGCAGAGGGTGATGACACACTGTGAACTGATGATGATGAATAAGTCAGGCTGTTAAATTCATTCATTGATTAGTTAAAAACACTGATTGGATAGAAACAAATGTTAGATTTTTATTTAAAAGGACATTATTCTAAATGTATCATTTTAAAAATCCATCGAAGAATAAAAAGCTCCTGCTCAAACATCGTTCTGTAAACATGTCTGACGATGACCCTTCGCCTCGTACCTGTGGGTAACGGAAGGAGGCGTCCAGAGACTCCACGATGAAGTTCTCCGACCCTTTGTTGGTGAATCCGAGCAGGAACTTGACGATGTTGTTTGCCGGGAAATCTGAGGTGAGAGAGACACCGATGAGCACAGACGCAGCAAACGGAGCGAAGAGCTCAGAGACAAAAACTCCAACACCAACCTTCTCCTTTGACGAACAGGATGGTGGTGTCGGCGTTGGGAGAAGCCTTCGCTTCTCCGACCAGCGCCTCCTCCTCTTCGTCTTCTTTTTCTTCCGTCTGAAGAGAAACGCAGCGAGAGACGTCGAGTTAAGACTAAATTAAAACAAAACAGAAATGCAAGAATTGCAGAGCAGTAGCTGAAATATGAACCGAAAACGAAGCAGCAACTAACTGGTCACAACTTTCTGTGACCTGGTTGAAACTGACAAACTCACTGAGTCGTCACGTCTCAGGTGAATCTGGTTCAAGTTTAATGACCGAAGAGGAGACGCAGAGGTGAAACTGTCGTCATGCAGCTACAGGTGATAATCACTGTAAACTAAAGAGTGTAAATAACAACTTTCATCACAGTATGATCTTCTATCAATTTTTTAGGCAATGATACGATATTTGTCGATTCAGGTTCCTCAGATCGATATGAGAAGATGTCATTTATCCATTTAACACAATCAGTTCATATCAACTAAAATCTGATTTAACATTTTATTTCTTCTCTTCCAGATTCTAAATGTTTTTATAAACAGAATCAAACCAGACGTTGTGTTGTTGATCAGCTGTGATACTCAGAGTCTTTTAGGGTCATAGCTCAGTTTTAGTGTAAATTAACTGGTCAGAGCTGGTGACACATTAACACTGGTCACTGTCCTGCTGCTTCTTCAGGTCCTGGACACATTGGTCCTTGTTTCCTGAAGTTTTGTCTGTCGACTCGTCTTTTCTCTGATTTATCCCTGAGACGAGACTAAACGTCATCATCATCTTTTTCTTGGCTTCTTGCCGTGACCTGTCTGGCTCTAGGCTGCTAGAGTTGTTTGAAAGTTTAGGACGGAGCTTGGACAGAAACAGAATTTACTTTAAATATGACGATATCGATCCACGTTTTCACTTTGGATCACTAATATTGGATCGTCACTCCTCTAGTGATCACATAACTACAGTTAAACAATAGTAGAAATGACCGACACTGAGGAGACGCTACGTCACTGATTACGTGGCGATGCAGCATAACTCCATCACTCACCAACTCCGTGTTTTCATCATCTTCCACCTCCGCCTCGTCATCTTCGTCCTCAGCTGTCACATCATCAACGACGTCTTCATCCACTGCCTCCGCCTCCTCATCCTCCGTCAGGTCCTGGGCGCTCACCGCCGGCCCTGATGTGTAGGAAGAGAGAAACAACGTTAAAACACAACTGTTCCCAAGAGGAGAGAAACTGAACCTTTATAACCACGGACACGGTGAATAACTGCATCATTCAAAATAAAAAAAGATGTTGTAGTTGTAGTTCTCTATATGTCAATATTCACATTTACATCCAATCACGTGATTTCTCAGATATATAATTTAATTAATCAGCAAAAAGACAAGTTGTATGATGCAGGTCATTAATCTTTAATCACTGAATATAAATAGTAGAAGGAGAAAACAGAAGAAAATATGATTTAAAAACCTATTTTCTGACTTACACATTCATTAAACGTCAGTATCAGGAGCAATAGCGCTGAAACTGCAAACGTCTCACAAAACAAGCATTTTAACAAATATTTATCTTTGCATCTTTGTGCATTTTAAAAGAAATTTGTTTTAAAGTTTAAACTTTACGTTGTTCTACATAAAGAAATGCCATAAATCAGTGGCTTCAGACATTGTAGGAGCTGTAGCCTTTCAGACACACACCACCGCACTAATAAGTAGAATAATAATTCATACAGATCTGAACATTAATGAGGCTTAAATAAAGGCAGATTTAAAGTGACAGCTGGTGAAACGTCCGTACACTAGCTAGCCAAGCTAGCTTAAACTAAAGAGACATAGTCCAGTTTATTGTGACGGTTAAAGAGTCAAATGACTATTATGTGTTAATTAACTAAAGTAGCTAAGAGAGAGATTAGGTTGTGTGATATATAAAATTAAATGTAATTAATCCAGGAAGCTGCTGATTGACAGTTATCACATTAGCTGAGCTACCTAGCCTCCGGGCTAACAGCTAACAGACGGACCGTAAGGACACGTCAGTGTAAGCAGGCGGATGAAGTGCACACATGCTGCTAACGCTAAAACACAAACGCCAGAAACAAAACATTCACAGTGAAAAGACAGTTTACGGTGATAACTTCAAGCTGCCACGAGTTACTAAGAAGTAAACCGTTTAATATCTAGTTACAGTTAACACATGTCAAAACGGGAACGGCCTAGCAGCGGCTAGTTAGCTGCTAACACTAGCATGTTAACGCTAACTAGCTAATTAAACACTAACTGCTGCTTCGTTGCGGTGAAGAAGCGGACATATAAGTCTTACCTTTGATGAGGAGCGTGGCCGGGAAGGCTAACAGCGCTAGCAGCAAAAGTTTGGGCAGAAATTTCATCATTTTGAGGTCGAAATCAGTGCGTTCTCATTCAGTGTCCGTCACACAGCCGAGCTGAGTGCGCCGCCGTGCCGCTTCCGTTACAATACCTATCGCGCATGCGCACAAACCTGATGACGCGGCGGAACCGGAAGTGAAGTTGGAAGTCGGAAAAGCAGAAAATATACATATTTTCACATTTCATAAAACGACTCTGACGATTACTATATACAAATAATATTCAGTTTTTATTATAAAATATAAAAACATCGCTAAGAAAATAATACCCCCTTTTACAGATACAATCCGCACAAAACTTCCTGTTACGACTTTCAAAATAAGAGTTGGAAAGTCCTAAATGACAACAAAAAAATTTAAACAAAGATTAAAATGATTTCTGACGTTTGCTTAACGCTTGTTACAATTCCTCAAGCCGTCAAAGAAGCATAGCAAATAAAGTATAGAAATCAAAAGTATAAAATTCAAAAAATATTCAAAAATTCAAAAATATACCATTAAAGACACATTATACAGCATGTACAGCGGAGAATGTATTTAGGTATGCACACAGAATATGTTTGATACGCACACACATATATATATGAACTGAAAATTACATAATTATTTACAGCCTATATACAGTATGTTTCTTCAGTGTCTGACACTCTAAAGGAGGAGTTATTGTTTGATGGTCACGGGCAGAAATGACTTGTCCTGTATCTCTATGGTGCATCTGGAGCTGTGCTCAGTCATGATGCTGTGAAGTAGGTTGGAAACACTGTCCAGGACTGAATGTTTTTTGGACAGTGTTCTCCTCTCAGTCACTGATGTCAGAGAGTCCAGCTCCACTCCACTACCACTCACCAGCCATGCGCATGACCCAATGAATATTTACAATGACAAACAGATTTACCACCATTCACCACTGATGAGAGACCAAACCTCTGCAACTGTGCTGCTCATTGTTTGTCTGATTCTTCTGATGTCAAATCAAAGATTAAAGTTTGCTGCTGTTCACTCTGTGACAAAGGGTTTACTCTGATTTTACACCAAAACCCATAGATCATCAACATGTTGACTCAGTTAAATCAGTTAAGTGAAGTTTTGATTAATCCACAACAAGAAATGACTGATGAGTTGTAGAACGACAGAGCAGCAGTAGAGCAGTCTACAAACACTAATGATACTGTCAGATCCAGAGGAACACACAAGGATGATGGTTGACCGGACATTGTGTGTGACAGTGGAGCTGATCTCAGAGCAGTTCAGACTGCAGCACTGAGAGTCGTCTCCACTTCTTCTGATTCCTCTGTCAGTCTCTGCTGAATGAAGCCTCCTCTCCACTCCACCTCCCAGTAACATGGTCCAGTCAGAGCCACTGTACACACCAGCTGCTGCTGCTGCTGCTGCTTCAACACCTCAATCACCAGGACACAGCTTACTCGAATCCTCTCAGAGTCTGCTGACCGGACTCTCCAAAAGATCATACAGATCCTTCATGTCTGAATCTTTCAGGTTGTTCTCATTCATGTCCAGTTCTCTCAGATGGGAGGGGTTGGACTTCAGAGCTGAGACCAGAAAATCACAGCTGATCTCTGACAAACTGCAGTCTGTCAACCTGAATAAAGAATAAAACACAGCTTTACATAAAAGTGACTTCATCTGAGTTTTCAAATGAAACAAATTAAAAGTCATTTTTTTATTTGAGCACCTTTGTGGTTCTGTCCTTTTATGTCTTCATCACAAGCCTTGTATGTATGAACTGACAACAGCTTAAATAGATGTTGTCATTATTGTGATGAACACATTGACTTGTGAAAGAAGAGGTCACTTGATCAGATGGCTAAAAGTCATCAGCAGGCCTGTGTTATAGCAGACCTGTGTCTGTGTGTGAGAGAGAGTGTGTGTGTGTTTTAATGGCAGTTATATGTGACTGAATGTGATTTGAGATGTTCTGTAGCAAATTTGACCTCAGAACCACAACTTTCACATCAAATTAATCTCAGCACAGAAATAAAACATGGAGCCTGACCTCAGAGTCTCCAGTCCACAGTCTGGACTCTGTAGAAAACCACACAGATCCTTCAGTCCTGAATCCTGCAGCTTGTTGCAGCTCAGGTCCAGTTCTCTCAGATGGAAGGGGTTGGACTTCAGAGCTGAGGCCAAAGGAGCACAACTGATCTTTGACAACCTGCAGCTCCTCAATCTGAATAAAGAATGAACAATGTGAGTTGAGGACAAAGTTTCTGTTTGAAACCATCAGTGTTTCATCAACTATTCAGCTGGAGAATGTTTGAATGTAGAAGTTTAGAAAATGTAAAAACATGTGAACCAACAGGATGCAGGTTAACAACATTCACAAAGTGAATAAGAGTCTCATTAATATAAATGGCAATATGGTGCTGCTTCAATAAAGTCATAGACACTTTGAAACTCTGCAGCTCCACCAGTGGCTCCATCTATACACTCTCATGTTGTGAAGACAGAGATAAGAGATTTGGCTAAAAGATTCTCAAGCTTTCAAAGACAACAAACATGTCAGGCTGAACTCTGAAGTAAATGTCAATTTGTCTATACAAATACATAGAAAATTAACTTTTGTATAAAAAATATGATGTAAAACATGATGTTCCTAGGTATATGTCCTCACTTTGATACATTAACATCAGAAAGGACAAAGTAAGTTCTTTCTTGCAGGAATGTGCTTCTTTTTTTTAGTGAAGAACAAGACTCCAGCCTTTGACTGACCTCAGAGTCTTGAGTCCACAGTCTCGACTCTGCAGAAAACCACACAGATCCTTCAGTCCTGAATCCTGCAGCTTGTTGTAGCCCAGGTCCAGTTCTCTCAGATGGGAGGGGTTGGACTTTAGAGCTGAGACCAGAGAAGCACAGCTGACTTCTGACATCAAGCAGTTGTACAATCTGAATAAAGAATAAAATATATAGATAAAATAGTGAATGATCTGATCAGATGTGTCCTGATCAACAATGTTTTCTCTGACATTACCACAGAGACTTTGTCCTCATGTTATTGTGGATCATCATAATGTCAGCCTTCTACTCTCAAGATCTTATTATAGCGACCACAACATATCATTGGAAAAAGAGGAACTGTACTATCTTGGCTTCAGTTGTATCTATCAGATAGATTCCAGATTGTTCATGTAAACAACAACTCTTCCTTGCATACTCCAGTTAGTCATGGAGTTCTACAGGGTTCTGCATTAGGACCAATCCTTTTTATCTTATACATGCTTCATTTAGTCAGTATCTTTGGGAAGCACAATATAAACTTCCATTGTACAAGGATAAGAAGCATAGGCCTGCAGACCCAAATGTGTTACCTCTACACTGGACTGTAATTATTTATCATCAGGATGTCCCAACAACTGTAAAAAAAAAAAAAAAAAAACAAACTTGTTGACTCAAATTGCTGCATCTTGAGTACTGACAGAAAGTTGGCCCAGAGATCATATTTCTCCTATGCTGGCTTATCTCAATTGGCTTTCAGTAAAATGTAGAGTAGAATTCAAAACATTAAAAACAGCTACTTGTAGGATCTGTGAGTTTGTGCAGCTCTTTGATTTTTATCTATTTTTCAAACCCTCCATTCTCTGCTGTTCTGAATCACAAACACCCTGGTCTTTTCTCTTTACTTGTTTGTTATTTCAAACACATCTATCCCAAACTGGACTAACCAATGAAAAACCTAAATCATACTGAATTCATATTTACAAAAAATATTACAACATGTCCAGTCAATGAACTGACCTCAGAGACTCCAGCTGACATTTTGGACTCATCAGTCCATCCCACAGACTCTTCACTGCTGAATCATACAGCCAGTTTATGCTCAGATCCAGTTCTCTCAGGTGTGAGGGGCTGGACTTCAGAGCAGAGGCCACGACTTCAGTGTGAGTCTCTGAGAGTCCACAGCTAATAAATCTGTGATTAGAGAAAATATGAGGTGTTAGAATAAACGTAGATGGAACCTCAATACACATGATGACAAATCACATCAAAAATGTGATGCACATCTGAATAATTGGATGCTGTTTCCATGTGAAAAAATAAACTACTGAGCTACACTGACTGATGATGTTAATGTTCATGTCTGGACTCACAGAGCCTTCCTGCAGTTCCTCACAGCTGGGATCAGTCTCCATCTTCCCTCCTTTGATGTGTTGTACTTCTTTAGGTCCAACTCATCCAGAACCTCCTCTGACATCTGCAGCATGTAGGCCAGAGCTGAACACTGGATCTCAGAGAGTTTCTCTGATCTGGTCTCTGACTTCAGGAAGTCTTGGATCTGCTGATGAACTGAGTGGTCGTTCATCTCTGTCAGACAGTGGAAGATGTTGATGCTTCTGTCAGGAGAGATTTTATCACTGTTCATTTGCTTCAGATTGTTGATGACTCTCTGGATGGTTTCTGGACTGGTCTCTGTCTGACCCAGCAGACCTCCTAAGACTCTCTGGTTGGACTCCAGACAGAGGCCATGAAGGAAGCGAACAAACAGGTCCAGGTGACCGTTTTTACTTTGAAGGGATCTTTCCACTGTTTTCTTCAGAATGTCTTCTGGTGTCAGGTGTATTGGGTCATAAGCCTCATCACCATCATCTTCATCATCATCATTTTTCAGGAAGTCCTTCAGTACCTCAGTCTTCCTGTTGGTGAAACAGTGGAACATGTAGACTGCAGCCAGAAACTCCTGAACACTCAGATGAACAAAGCAGTAAACTGTTTTGTGGAAGATCACACTCTCTCTTCTGAAGATCTCTGTACAGACTCCTGAGTACACCAAGGTCTCTGAGACACCAAGACCACACTGATCCAGGTCTTCTTGGTAGAACATGATGTTTCCTTTCTGCAGCTGTTCAAACGCCAGCCTCCCCAGCTTCAGGAGAACTTCCCTGTCAGCCTCCGTCAGCTCCTGTGGACTCGTCTCATGGTACTTGTGCTTCTTCCTCTTTGTCTGAACCAGCAGGAAGTGTGAGTACAGGTCCGTCAGGGTCTTGGGCAGCTTTCCTCTCTGCTCTGTGGTAAACATGTGCTGCAGAACTGTAGCACTGATCCAGCAGAAGACTGGGATCTGACACATGATGTGGAGGCTCCTGGACGTCTTGATGTGTGAGATGGTTCTGTTGGACAGCTCTTCATCACTGATCCTCCTCCTGAAGTACTCCTCCTTCTGGGGGTCGGTGAAGCCTCGTACTTCTGTTACCCTGTCCACACATGATGGAGGGATCTGATTGGCCGCTGCAGGTCTGGAAGTGATCCAGACCAGAGTCGAGGGAAGCAGATTCCCCCGGATGAGGTTTGTCAGTAGCAGGTTGACTGATGATGTCTGTGTGACGTCAGACACGACCTCCATGTTGTTGAAGTCCAGTGACAGTCTGCTTTCATCCAGGCCGTCAAAGATGAACAGCACTTTACAGACAGACAGCTGCTCTGCTGTGAGCTTCTGTAATGTTGGATGGAAAACATGGAGCAGCCTGAGAAGACTGTACTGCTCATCTCTGATCAAGTTCAGCTCCCTGAATGAAAGCAGAACCAGCAGACTGACGTCTTGGTTTTCTGAGCCCTCTGCCCAGTCCAGAGTGAACTTCTGCACCGAGAAGGTTTTTCCAACTCCAGCGACGCCGTTGGTCAGAACCACTCTGATGTCTCCATGTTGGTCAGGTAAGACTTTAAAGACGTCGTGACACCTGATGGCAGCGTGATGGAGGGTCTTCATCTTGGAAACTGTCTCCAGCTGCATCACCTCATGTTGGGTATTAACCTCTTCACTCTGTCCCTGTGTGATGTAGAGCTCAGTGTAGACCCTGTTGAGGAGGGTTTCACTTCCTGTTCCATCAGTTCCTTCAGTCACACGTTGACATCTGGTCCTCAGACTGGTCTTATGTTCATCTAAAACCTGCTGCAGACCACTATCTGCTGACAGAGAACAAACAATGTCAGACTAAAGACAGAGAATCTGACAATCTGAGGATTATTTTCATCAGCCACAGAAAAACAAGGAGAGAAAAGCTTCTTCATGTTGTGGTGTTTATAATCATCTTAAATGTTGATGCTGTTTGACAGATCACATGACACTGTAGAAAACAACATGTGACACATGTTCAGTCTTACTTTGAACAGAGCTGCTCTGACTGGCTGTCTGCAGTCCAGCTCTGGTTCTGGATCTTTGTCCACACTGGGGACAGGAGGAGTCTCCTGATGGACCAGACTGGTCCCAGTATGAGCTGCTGCACTGTCTGCAGAACCAGTGTCCACAGCTGGAGCAGACTGGATCTTTCAGGACGTCCTCACACAAAGTACAGCAGGACAGCTGCTGGTCCACAGAAACACCACTCCTGCTCCTTTTCTCTCTGTGGAGACAAATCTTCATCACTTAATTGTCATAATCACTGGGGACTGGTCTAAATATGGCTACTCTGTGGGCAGACACCTGAGGAATAGATGGAGAAACTATCTGCTTCTTCTTGAGACCTTAATGTACAATGAATGAATACCTCCATCTCTGAAGTGTGTCGTAGATGTTCATGTTGTTCCCTTTCATTTATAGTGGCCACTGTAGTGAACAGCTTTTCTCTTGTATTGATGTATGTATAATTGCCTACATATCTCTGCCTGCCCGCCCTGTTTTCCCTTCTGTGAGAACTTTTCTATCACTTGACACTTTGTTAGGAGGCTTTGTTCCTCTCTCTTGTTTAGAGGAAACCAAATGGTCTAGATATAAAATGTCCATGTTCATGGTACTTGAGTCTGAAATGTCCTGTTCATTGTTTTGTGAATAACTTGTCAATGTAACTTTTGGGGCTGTCTCAGGATGTATGGAAATGGTTTGCGTTTGAGCCACACAGAGCCATGTGGAGTTTGTTGTGCACCATAGAAAGTTCCCTCAGAGATTTACTTGTTCATCTTGGAATTAAAGGTCGACTTCAGGAGCCTATAGAACTCAGTTTCAGCCATTGATATAGTCTTATATTTTCCTGTGTAAATCTAATTCCTTTCCTCATTCAGCCTTCAAACCTTTTATCTCCTCTGCTATCACATGCACTTTGGTGATATAGGTGTGTGTTCTTTCCTTCTCCTTTACAGGAGTTGATCAGAGTGGCAGAGGTGAGTCAGCCGGTTATGAGACTTAGTTTAATTATCCTAGATTACAAACAAAAAAGAGTCTGGAGAAGCCAGTTCTCTGTCTGTTTTTTCTAATTAGTCTGTTATGGATAAATTCACTCTGATCTAAATAAATTAGGTCATGTAGTGGTTTGTCTAATTTGCGAGCTAATAGCTATAAATAACTGACTTCAGCACACTGCATTTGACAATTAACCATGTCCTTGTGGACCAGAATAACTAAACGTTGTAACATTTGCAACAATGAACACAACACACTTACCTTGGCTTAGGAGTGAGATTTTTAAGGTGACCAATAAAAATGTCATATGCCAACACACTGATAGTTACAACTTTTCTGTTTCTCTTTATCCTTCTTAAAATGACTAGAATAACTGCCTCATATAATAGATAATTCTGTATTTTTGTAAAATCCTGTTAATTGTATTAAACAATAAAAGGAGACAACTCTTTTTATTGTTTACACACAGTCTCTAGCCAGCTGGGCCAGGGCCATTTGCAGGCCACCAAAATGCTACTGTCCCAGGTATAGCCCCAAGACTTTTGTGTCTAGTTTGTCGGGTGACTAGCCTCTCCAGATTACCCTTCGGGCAGCCCCCATTTGTAAAAAAACTTCGCCAACACCGCCCATTTGCAAACAGGATGGGAGGTTCAAGCACACAAGTAAACCACTAGCGCCAAGTAAACAATCAATTCTGTCTCTGTTTTTAATTCCAGTTGTACCCGATCTACTTGGTTCTGCTGTAACAAGTTAACTTGCTAACTGCCAACTGCCAACTGCTAATCAGGCCCATGTTCACACACCAACTATCACAATGACTGAGACTGATACAATAGAAGCAGTGTCTAGTAGAAACATTGTCTTACTTTGTGTCTGAGGGTCCAGGTTCATTACTGAAGATTGGAGGAATTACGTCCTTGGAGCTGTCACTTTTCATAGACAAACAGCTGGATCCTGGATCTGGTCTCACTCTGTAGTCCTGATGTCTGCAAACACAAATATGTTTTTATTCATTTCACATCAGTCACTGATAAAGTCTCTGACAGAGTCATGTTGGGAACGCTTCACTGGCGTTGTTGTACTGAAGAATGGAGGCAACACATCAACATTCATAAGCTATCTTCCATCACCATTTTAATTACCAACATCTTTACATCTCTGTTATGTCTGTGGAGATTCTCATTTATCCACGTCATAGGATCCAATGTAGCTGGATCTGCCTCTGGAAGGCAGAGTATGTTTTACCTTCATCTAAGCATCTTTTTCAGTTTTGATGGAGAATGGTGAATTCCTAGGGTATATCCTCTGTGGGTGGACACCAGAGAGCTTGTGTTCAAAAGTGTATAAACAACACTGGTTAGGGAGATTAGGCCTAGTAATATCCAGTAACACTGGATATAGTTATATCCAGTGTTACTGGATATAACTTTAAGTTATTTTAATAACATAATTAGTTACAATTACTAGTTACTTCTCCCAAAAAGTAGCCTAAGTTAGTAACTCTGTTACAGCTTTGTAAAAGTAACTAATAATCAGGGAAAGTAACTATTGCATTACTATTGTGTTGCGTTTGCATTACCCTGCTTAAAGGTGTCAGAGAATGATTGAACAGGCTTTTGATCCTTGTTCTGTGATGTGACATTTACACAATGTTTACAAAAATGTTGGTTGAATGCGTAATGCATCAGAAGCTTCATAAAAACCTCTCAGAAAGATATTTTATGGTGGGGATTTTAAATGCGATGTTTTGCACCTATTTGGCATCTTTTCAGGCTTACCCGGCAACCTCATTAAGAAATGCAGGCGCTTGACACTGATTGGCTGCCTTCACTGTTACTCGAATTAATGTAGCTTTGTCGGCGTCAGAACACTGACAGACCGCCTTTTACAGCTAATCGCCTTTGAAGGGGAGGGAATGTAATTAGAGTGGGGGGCAGTGAGGTAAATTTTACATCATGAACAATCGTTTTGTAAAAAGTGTATATAGCCCTGTTTCCTGCCAATATTGCTTTAATAAACAGAGTATGTGTTTCTCTTTTTTTTTTTTTTTTTTTTTTGTTATTTTAAACGATAATTAGAAAGTATAACTAAACATAGACCAAGTACAAACTGACAACTTGGATAATTTTTCACACAGTTGTGAGGCTTTTGAGGTCTCCCTGTCAATACATACATTGATAGCATAGTTGGCATAAAATGTATGGTGGTGCTGTAGCTTTTAATGGGATTTTGGCTCATCCTGCTCAGGGGCAGACTGGCAATCTATGTGTTCTGGAAAAATCCAGAACAGCTGTCCAGTCTACGGGAGTTGGCCAGCAGTCGGCCGTACTGTACTGTATTACAGTCCATCCCTATATTTAATACTGTATGTATTAAACAATAAATGGAGACAACTCTTATTTTAGGGGTTTGTACCACACACACACATGAAAAAGAAAAAAAAAGGGTTTCCTCTTTGTCCATCTTGTCGTTGATAGGTACAGTTTATATAGTATACAGTATACAGATAGTATACAGTTTATATGAAGTCAGGTGATAATGAACACATCCGAATCATCAATGGAAAAATGTCAAGCAGTGTCACATCCACACACCAAATGTCACAATGACTGAGACTGATAAAGCAGTAATAGTGTCTAGTAGAAACATTTTCTTACTTTGTGTCTGAGGGTCCAGGTTCATTACTGAAGATTGGAGGAATTACGTCCTTGGAGCTGTCACTTTTCATAGACAAACAGCTGGATCCTGGATCTGGTCTCACTCTGTAGTCCTGACATCTGCACACACAAACATGTTTTTATTCATTTCACATCAGTCACTGATAAAGTCTCTGACAGAGAATCAGGTGACAGCTGTTACCGGAAATGACATCAACAGCAGAACATCAACACAATAAACACTGTTACACTGTTACACTGTTATGACAGTTTGGACATTGGACGATAGGTTTGTAGCAGGAAACTTACTTTGTGTCTGAGGGTACAAGTTTCTTCTTGAAGCGTGGAGAAAAACCTCTGGACTGGTCAGTATTTATAGACAAACATCTGGATTCTGGATCTGCTCTGTCCTCCTCTTCCTCCACACAAAGATTCATCTTGTGGACTGATTAACGCTGACTGACTGAAAATCACACACGATGTTACCTTCTCGTTTCTCTGTGACTCGCCTTCTCTCAACAGGGATAAACAGACTCAGAGACTTTGACAGTAAAATAATAATAATGTTGTATTAACACTCACCTTCCTCGCTTCACTTTCCTCCTCCTGCTCTGTTCAATTCAGATCTGAAGTGACTGAACTTCACCGTTCCCTCCCTGCTGTGAGGGAACCTCCCAACATGGACCTTGATCTCCTGCCGTGGTTTTTATTGTTATTAGTTACTGAGTAACTCTGCTGCTCTGATGATTCAGATTTGTTTTTGAGATTAATTCATGAGTAACTTTCCTGGATTGATTACACATATACAGGTTTATAACATCTGAGAGAAAGCTGAATCATGGTAATGATGTTTTCTGTCCATGTTTTGTCTTAATGAGAAGCTGCTTCTGTGGTGGACAGAAAAATCTGAACACCTGGATTTACCAAAGAGACAAAAGGTGATTAATTATTTTGACGGTGTTTATTAACATCTGAGAGTTAAAACAACAACCAAAAACTTCCCAGCTATTTAGTAATGAAACAAACAACAACAGCAACATATGCAAGTTAATTACAACTGTTGCTCAAACGTATTGTGGCTGTAGCAGCGATCCCTGCTGTCCAAACCAGCAACTAGCAGCTCAACTCAGATCTGATCAGACATCCTTCTTTGAAAATAATAATCTGCTTAGAGCTGTGGCTGAAATCACACACTGATGCATCAGCTTAGATTACAACCAGAAGCTGATTCAGTCTTTCCATCTTCACTCATGTTTTTTCTTCTTTGGTCAAACTACTGCTTCCTGAACTTTGTCTTAAACAGGTCTGATCTGACCAATTATTTTCCAAGGGCCAACCATCCATTGGCTGCTGTTTTCTGAATGACAGCCAACCTCCACCTATCTGTCTTTCACACCTGTTGTTTGACCCACTTTCTTTCAGTCACATGATGCGATGTCCCCTCCACCTGGCCACTGGATGTCACTGTTGTCTACTCTTGTTTATACTGATCTTTAGTCATTTTAATTAAATTGGATTATCATGTATTAAAAGACTCTCTGAGGCATTGGCTTGTGTATTGTCATCTGTTCTTGTCACACTGTTTGACTTGGGATGTGACTCATGTCTGGAGCAGTTTCCAATATGAAACCTGATTCAAACACTGAGTGAAATTCCCTGATACTGAAGCTTCAACCTGACAAGACTGTCAGGTGACTGTCAACTGACTGTCAACTGTGACAGATGAGCAAAGTTTTCATAATAGAAGTGAAAAAAAACCAAGGTATAAAATGCAAGGAAGATGTACAAAATAAATGTAAAGCATGAGTGAAATGTCTGAGCCGAGATTTCCAGGCATTGCTGCAGTTGAAACACCTTTATTTACTTTATCTTGAATGCAGGTGGATTTGTTTGTGTTTCTGAAACATAACCATTATAGACAACAATTACAAAAGGTCACTGGATACAAGCAGGTCATGAAATAGCATACAATATATAAAAGACTGACACCTATATACAACCTTAAGAATTAAATAGCTATATAAACTATTATTAAAAATAAGTCTCTACTTCTTACAAAGCTTTAACTTACATATGAAGATATTACATATCTACATCGCTTATATGCCACTTTTATGTTCACATAGACGAGGTCCTGTATCTGGTTCTCTGTCATTGCACATTTAAAATAATGTTTGAAATTCATCAGAAAAAGTCAGCAAATCTGTTGATTTGTCTGAATTCTCACAATGAAGGAGTGGATGACATCATTAGCATAATTGGCTAATGCTGATGGTAGAATGTAAGCAATAACAACAAAGGTGTGCCAAGATCTTCTGCAGTAGGTGGTATAGTCTCAGACCTGCTAAGTGTTGATACTCTCTTTCATTGTTACAAGTTAAATGACGACACAAGCCAGAAATACTCTGTATTAACTCTGACGAACTCCTCTCTTCTTACCGTTCTGTTTCCTCCTGCCAGGCTGCACTTTGTGGTATATCAGGTTTCCATAGTGTTCTGGACTTCTTTAAATTAAGGTAGAGACGGCTTTACAACGTTGAACTCTCAAACACACTGGTTTACACAAACATAGCAGGAAATCCTTAAGAGGAAGGATGTATACATAAAGACATCTGGTAGCTGACGTCTGACCTACCTTACATCCTTTAAGGAAATAATACATGTATTCTGGTTTAGTGTCATACCATGACCAAACTATATAAGTGAGCATTTACATTCACTAAGGAGAGGTGTACCATATTGGCTTTGTGTCCCTCTCCAAGCTGTCCGGAAAGCTTGTATCGATGCTGTTCTTTTTGTAATAAACTTTTTGACTACAACTAAGACGGTGTCAGTAGAGTTCCTTCATCATCTTCACATCATCGCCGCATCAGATACAACAACTTTATTACCACGCAGTCATGTTTCAGTGAAGCACAACAAACTATAATTCCTGTAGATCAGCTCCTTGTTCTCTACAGCTGACAGTTCATCCATCTTGACATGTGAGGTGCAACACTGCATCATTGCACATGATGGTGGTTCATATTTGAACACAAGCATGCACAGCAAAGATATGTTAATCTGTTTTAAACCATCAAAATTAAGTCTTATAATGTAAAATAATGTAAAAAGCCTTTGCAAACAAGCCCCAACTGTTGAAGATTTAGAACAAGAATGTAAACAACGCAGCAACAACACACATGATCACAAGCAGCTGCTCTGATTGGCTGACTGTTCTCTCTGTGTCTTCTTGTCTCCATCCTCCTCTCACAGCTTCACTGAGGAAAGCAGCCACTGAGAAGGTTGGAGCTTCACAGGAAACACTGGTTCTTTGCTTTGATACTAACTGAGTTTAGTACAACAGAGCTGAAAGCAGTGTGGACTGACTCCATCCCTCTACTGACCTCAGAGTCTGCTGTCTGAATTCTCCAAAAGATCATAGAGTTTCTTAATTTCTGAATCTTTCAGGTTGTTGTCACTCAGATCCAGTTCTTTCAGGTGGGAGGGGTTGGACATCACAGCTGAGACCAGATAATCACAGCTGATCTTTGATAAACTGCAGCAAATCAACCTGATTAAGGAATAAAACATGTCAAAATAAAAGTATTTTCTTACTTTTGGGGTTTTGTCTCAATAAGTTAATTTTTGAAAGGTTTTAATTTTCTTTAGGTTCAGTTCCAGAGCAGATCTGACTTAAAATCTCACATCAGATTCATCTCAGCATGAAAATTAAACATGAATCTGACCTCACGGTCTCCAGTACACAGTCTGGACTCTGCAGAAAACCACACAGATCCTTCAGTCCTGAATCCTGCAGCTTGTTCCAGCTCAGGTCTAGATCTCTCAGATGGGAGGGGTTGGACTTCAGAGCTGAGACCAGAGAATCACAGCTGATCTTTGACAACCTGCAGTTGTACAATCTGAATGAAGAATGAAACATGTAGACAAAATAGTGAATAATCTAATCAGATGTGTCCTGAACAGAAACTTTGTCCTTGTGTTATTGTGGATCATCATCATGTCAGCCTTCTACACACATCATCCAAATGTCAGCACAACATTCATACACCTGTTCATGTGGACACAGATTCACAACAAGCTGCTGACCTCAGTTACTCCTGTCATTAGAAGAGAAACATCACATCACATGGTTGATAGAAAACTTGCTACAATACTCATAAATTGAATAGATCAGACTAAACATTTAGACCTGATCCAGAAACAAAGTTTCACTTGGTTGTATAATGATAATAACGATATCCTAAAAAGTGTTAGTTTTCTACAATTGATACCTTGTTCATAACTTGACTGTTAGAAAAACACCTCAATAACAAATATTTAATTTGTTTATTACAATTTGAAGAACCATTAATGTGTTACTAAGTTACTGTGTGAAGATAAAGCTTTAGTTCTGGATTAAAGATATAAGATCTGCAACAGTAGCAGACAGTGAACTGACCTCAGAGTCTTCAGTCCACAATCTGGACTCTGTAGAAAACCACACAGTTCCTTCAGTCCTGAATCCTGCAGCGCATTGAGACTCAGGTTCAGTTCTCTCAGGTGGGAGGGGTTAGACTTTAGAGCTGAGACCAGAGAATCACAGCTGATCTTTGACAACCTGCAGCCTCTCAACCTGAATAGAGAATAAAAGTTGTGTGCTGTGGAAAAAGTTCCTATTTGAAACCATCAGTGTTTCATCATCTGTTTAGAGCTGAAGATGGTTTGAATGTAGAGTTTCAGAAAACATAAAAGCACATAAATCAACAGGTTGCGGTCACCTACACAAAGTGAAAAAGAGTCTCATTAATACTGATGACAATTTTATTAAAGCTACTACTTCAAAAGATGCAGTCTCCAGCTCTGAGACTCTCCATCTCCTAAGAGTAATAGAATTATCATTGAATCAAATAATGTAATTCAATGTAATGTAATTCAAAGAGGTATAAAAAATAAAAATGGAGCCGGACCTCAATGTCCTTAGTCCACAGTCTGGACTCTGTAGAAAACCACACAGATCCTTCAGTCCTGAATCCTGCAGGTCATTGCCACTCAGGTCCAGTTCTCTCAGATGGGAGGGGTTGGACTTCAAAGCTGAGACCAGAAAAGCACAGCTGATCTTTGACAACCTGCAGCAATCCAGACTGAATAAAGAATAAAAGATAATGATAAAATGGTTAATGATCTAATAAGATGTGTCTAGATCAATGATGTTTTCTCTGACATTAGCACAGAGACTTTGCTTTAATCTTCCTGCAGTGTGATGGTGGTTTTGTGGACAATGCAGTAGCTCTCACATGGAAACACAAAAACACTGACATTCATCTGTTTTCAACAGTCACTTGTGTTTAAATGAGCAGCAGCAGACGATCAATGAGTTTTTTTTTTTTTTTTGTTTTTTTACCACACTTTGATTTTCATCAACATTTACAAACCACCTATTATGGTTTCAAACTGCCCACAAAACTGGAAAAACCAATGAAAAACCCAAACATTTAACACATTTAACACAAACTCAGCAAGTGAACTGACGTCAGAGCCTCCAGTCGACAGTTTGGACTCATCAGTCCAACACACAGATGCTTCACTGCTGAATCCTGCAGGATCCAGTTGTAGTTCAGGTCCAGTACTCTCAGATGAGAGGGGTTGGACTTCAGAGCTGAGGCTACGACTTCACAGTCAGTCTCCGAGATTCCACAGTTAATAAATCTGTGATGAGAGACACGATGACGCAACACATCATACTCATCACATCATATAGAAACCCCAACATTTTTTCAGTTTAAATTGATCTAAGGTGATTTTACTAATGGTTAGCATGGCTAAGGACTGTTAGCTACCTTAAGATGCCATGTAGTGCTGCATTTTTCTTTCATCTACATTATAAACTGAACAGGTTACTAAACAGATCAAGTCATACTCGAGCCAAATCATGTTGTATAAGTTGACTGTCCAGGTTTGAAAATGTGCAACATAGAAGAGAGAAGATTAAAAATAAATGTAGAATCGGACAACTAATTACTAATAAACAGGTAAACAGTTTAATTTCTGTTCATTAAATGACAAGACATTATTACAACCGACATTACATTACAATTATTACAATTACATTATTACAATTTTGGGACTCACAACATTTGAAATATCCTCGGAAAAATGAAATTGACCTGTAATTTTAGTCAAACTAAGAATAATGAGAATCATTTAATACTGTTTCTATGTGAAAAACTAAACTACTGATCTACACTGACTGATGATGTTAATGATCATGTCTGGACTCACCGAGCCTTCCTGCAGTTCCTCACAGCTGGGATCAGTCTCCGTTGTCCCTCCTCTGATGTGTTGTATTTCTCCAGGTTCAACTCATCCAGAACCTCCTCTGACATCTGCAGCATGTAGGCCAGAGCTGAACACTGGATCTCAGAGAGTCTCTCTGATCTGGTCTCTGACTTCAGGAACTCTTGGATCTGCTGATGAACTGAGTGGTTGTTCATCTCTGTCAGACAGTGGAAGATATTGATGCTTCTGTCAGGAGAGATTTTATCACTGTTCATCTGCTTCAGGTTGTTGATGACTCTCTGGGTGGTTTCTGGACTGGTCTCTGTCTGACCCAGCAGACCTCCTAAGACTCTCTGGTTGGACTCCAGACAGAGGCCATGAAGGAAGCGAACAAACAGGTCCAGGTGACCGGTTTTACTTTGAAGGGATATTTCCACTGTTTTCTTCAGAATGTCTTCTGGTGTCAGGTGTATTGGGTCATAAGCCTCATCACCATCATCTTCATCATCATCATCATCATTTTTCAGGAAGTCCTTCAGTACCTCAGTCTTCCTGGTGGTGAAACAGTGGAACATGTAGACTGCAGCCAGAAACTCCTGAACACTCAGATGAACAAAGCAGTAAACTGTTTTGTGGAAGATCACACTCTCTCTTCTGAAGATCTCTGTACAGACTCCTGAGTACACCAAGGCCTCTGAGACACCAAGACCACACTGATCCAGGTCTTCTTGGTAGAACATGATGTTTCCTTTCTGCAGCTGTTCAAACGCCAGCCTCCCCAGCTTCAGGAGAACTTCCCTGTCAGCCTCCGTCAGCTCCTGTGGACTCGTCTCATGGTACTTGTGCCTCTTCCTCTTTGTCTGAACCAGCAGGAAGTGTGAGTACAGGTCCGTCAGGGTCTTGGGCAGCTCTCCTCTCTGCTCTGTGGTCAACATGTGCTGCAGAACTGTAGCACTGATCCAGCAGAAGACTGGGATCTGACACATGATGTGGAGGCTCCTGGACGTCTTGATGTGTGAGATGGTTCTGTTGGAGCAGCTCTTCATCACTGATCCTCCTCCTGAAGTACTCCTCCTTCTGGGGGTCGGTGAAGCCTCGTACTTCTGTTACCCTGTCCACACATGATGGAGGGATCTGATTGGCTGCTGCAGGTCTAGAAGTGATCCAGACCAGAGCTGAGGGAAGCAGATTCCCCCGGATGAGGTTTGTCAGTAGCAGGTTGACTGATGACGTCTGTGTGACGTCAGACACGACCTCCATGTTGTTGAAGTCCAGTGACAGTCTGCTTTCATCCAGGCCGTCAAAGATGAACAGCACTTTACAGACAGCCAGCTGCTCTGCTGTGAGCTTCTGTAATGTTGGATGGAAAACATGGAGCAGCCTGAGAAGACTGTACTGCTCATCTCTGATCAAGTTCAGCTCCCTGAACGAAAGCAGAACCAGCAGACTGACATCTTGGTTTTCTGAGCCCTCTGCCCAGTCCAGAGTGAACTTCTGCACCGAGAAGGTTTTTCCAACTCCAGCGACGCCGTTGGTCAGAACCACTCTGATGCGTCCATGTTGGTCAGGTAAGACTTTAAAGACGCCGTGACACCTGATGGCAGCGTGATGGAGGGTCTTCATCTTGGAAACTGTCTCCAGCTGCATCACCTCATGTTGGGTATTAACCTCTTCACTCTGTCCCTGTGTGATGTAGAGCTCAGTGTAGACCCTGTTGAGGAGGGTTTCACTTCCTGTTCCATCAGTTCCTTCAGTCACACACAGGGTTTTACATCTGGTCCTCAGACTGGTCTTATGTTCATCTAAAACCTGCTGCAGACCACTATCTGCTGACAGAGAACAAACAATGTCAGACTAAAGACAGAGAATCTGACAATGTGAGGATTATTTTCATCAGCCACAGAAAAACTAAAGACAAGTGAGAGAAAAGCTTCTTCATGTTGTGGTGTTTATAATCATCTTAAATGTTGATGCTGTTTGACAGATCACATGACACTGTAGAAAACAACATGTGACACATGTTCAGTCTTACTTTGAACAGAGCTGCTCTGACTGGCTGTCTGCAGTCCAGCTCTGGTTCTGGATCTTTGTCCACACTGGGGACAGGAAAAAGACTTCTTCCGGTATGAACTGCAGCACCGTCTGCATAACCATGTCTGTAGTTGGTAGAAAATTGGTCTTTCTGGACTCTTCAGGATGTTCTGACAGAAATCACAGCAGAACAGTTGCTCGTCTATAGATACGCCATTCCTCCTCTTCTCTCTGTGGAGACATGCCTTCATTAATAAAATCACTTGTTAAATGCTGTGGAAAAATATCCAAATATGAGTACAGAGCTTATTGCAGCTGTTGTTATTATGGTGTTGGCTGCAGTTACAGTATTCTGTGTTATCGTGCCCATGAAAGTTAACATTTTCAACTTGTTTACATTGTGCACACACACGTGAGCTACCTCCTATCATTTTATCCCACTGTCTGCATTTTCTGTGACCTGTATTCGGTACTCAGCCTTTATTTGTTGAAATAGTGGTATCTACAGCCCAGCCAGTACTGAAATACAGACTTTGTGGCCCATTTACTAGGGACAAAAACAACAGCTACTGGCCAACGCCAAAACAAAGAGCTGTGTTAAATTCTCTAGAATAAACAAAGTCCAACCCTCAGCCCTGAACACAATCTCAGACCCCTCTCACCAAGATCCCATGCTATCAGTCTCTAACTGATAACATGTTCATGACCCCTGGGAAATATTATATTACACATAACACAACACAGCACAATCAGTTACAATGTGGACCACACTCCTAGCTTTTACACGAAGACTCATTTTTATTTGAGAAAAAAAGAGTTTGCTTATTTGCCTGGGTGCAGGATCACACTCACATATTGCTTGAGTTTAGTTCGTTTTTACAAACTCCGGACTTACTGCAGCTCCTTCACATTAACTATTAACATTAACACACCAAGTACAGCACCCTGAGACTGTACAGGAAGAGGAATGAGGGAAACTGAGCAACTGTTCAGCATGAAACATCAAGAAGACGCCTCACAAAGGTACCTCAGATGGCAGAAACCTGATGATGAAAATATGTCATCATGGAAATGGCTGATATAAAAATATGGAACGATATGGAAAAGACTTCAGAAAACAACCTTGTCCTTTGAGACTCCAGATGAATGGACAAGTGATGACAAATTAACTGGACATGTGCAGTAATAGCTTGGCTGGAAGAGGAGCTAGAGAAATATGTAAATGCAACAGTGGAGCCTGTGGTTATTGGAGCTGATCACTGGCTGTAACTGAGAGCGAGGCTCCAGCAGATCCTTTTCTGTCCAGAACAACAGCTATGATACTGAACATTTAACATCTGGAGGATCTGACGGTGGTGTGTCTTCACACCACCGTCAGATCCTGGTGGTGAATGCAGACTAGTTACAGACAAATTTACAGCAAGTCACTTACTTTGTGTCTGAGGCTCCAGTGTGGAAGACTTGAGGACGATTGTTGGACGGGACACTTTTCATAGACAAACAGCTGGATCCTGGATCTGGTCTGTCCTCCTCTTTCTCCACAGAAACATTCATCTTGTGGACTTCAGTCAGTCTGAGAGGAAAACCAGTAACACTAACTGAGAATCACACACAATGTTACCTCCTTGTTTTCTCTTTTTCTCTCAACAGTCACAGGGACAAACTAACTCAGAGACTATGACAGCAAAATAATGATAATATTATATTAACACTCACCCTTCATTGGCACTCACCCTTCACACTTCATGTCTGAAGTGACTGAACAACTTCACTGTTCCCTCCCTGTTACCATGGACCTTGATCTCCTGCTAAGGCTTTTATTGTGATTAGTTACTGAGTAACTCTGCTGCTCTGATGATTCAGATTTACCTTTTGTTGTGATTAGAGTAACTTTCTTGGATTGATTACACATATACAGGTTTTTATAAATAACGTCTTTCATTTCTCTGAGCAGTACAACAGAGATAAAACACACATTCACAGCCTGAACGTTTGTGCAATTGTAGTGTACCCCCCATTTTTTGTCTTTTTGTTGCCTTTTGCTCTGCTAAGTTATAAAGTTATTACCTTTTTTGATCAGTAGAGGGCAGTTAAGCTGAGATATTTTCTGTGTAGCCGATAGAGAAGAAGAAAGGAAAGAAGGAGTGCCCGTACTGGTATGAAGGTGAAGAAAAAATGAAAAACTTTAATCAGCACACAGTTGAGGACTCTCCTTTATTCAAACAACACAATCAACCTTAAACACTCTTTAAATTCATGTTTATTGATGCATTTTATTCATTCAGTTTCCAATAAAGAGTCTACTATAGATCATAATATAGACATGATTCATTTAATATAACTTCTACTTCCTCAGTACTAAGTAAGCTGTTCTCAGGTTCTTATTTTAGACAGAAACTTTTTTTGTTCTTTATTTGGATCCTCATTAACATCTACAAAGAAAAGAAGAAGAAAAAAAGAAGAAGAAAAACATTTCATCATCATATTAAGTCACATTTTTCCCTGAAGTTAAGCTTCTGTCAGTCAAACTAAATACTTCCTTTATTTTTTCTTAATAAAGCTCAATACTATCAGGACAGACAGAATGTAAGGAGCTAAACAAAGTGACTCTGTTTAGGAGAAACAGAAAAGTGAATGAACTGGATTAACCAGTTTTTTTTTGTTTTTTTTTTTGGTTTGTTTTGTTTTTTTTGGGAGAAAGGAGATGTTTATTATGTGTCCTGTTCTTTGTTTTTCACTTCCATAAATCTAATGAAAATAATTTATAACAGACAACTCCAAAAATGTGAGTATTAGGGCCATGTTGGGAAATAATTCTTAAATTTACAAGAATAAAGTCATAATTTCGTCCATTTCCTCTTTCAAAAAAGAAACAGTCTCCTCGAAATTGATGTGTTTCTTTCTTAATCTTAATCTTCTCACAATCTTCTCAAAGACCTGATACTTACAATAATCTGGTGTTGAGTCGGTTGAGTCAAAACATGGAGTATTTCCCTATCCACACAGAGTGGAGCTGAATAAGTAGAACTCATTATTCTGCTTGTACATTTCTTTATTTGAAATTATTTTATTCAGTCAATGGATAATGAGTGTGTGGCAAGTTAATTCACAGTATAAATGTCTCTTCTGAAAATAAGTGCACCGGCTACCTCACAGGAAGTTAAAATGGATGTGAAGTAATAGAACTGGGGAAGTTAAGTAAGGTCTTACACATCAGCTGCATGTTAGTACAAAACCATGTTCATTTTACATCAGAAAAGCTCAGAGCTGCTGATCCTCTGACGTGGCCTTATTTGGTGAGAAATTTTTAATGGTTTTAACTTTTTGTCTTTTTTTGAGTCGCCTCATGTTGTTGATCACATAGTGATGCATGTTACACAGATTCAGCTCAACAACGTGAATGTGATGTAAAAGCAGTTGCATCATTGCGTTAGTGATGTCGGTCCTGTCTCTCCACTTGTTGCTGAGCGTCTTCTTTCTGTCGGGTGAGTTGTTTGTTTCACTGCTGTTTGACTGTCTTTGTATTTGCAAATGTTTCAGTTGGTACGTACGGTCTCTGTCTCATTCCAGTTGCTGAAATACATTGTTTGGTTTTCTCCTCATGCTGTTAATCAACAAATTGCTTTTCCAGGCGCTTCAGCTGCTTGTTCTTTGACATCAGCACTCAACATCACCACACCAGCTCAGATGGAAGCACTGACTGGATCGTGTTTACAAATCCCATGTAGTTTTAAACCTGTTACAAAACAAACACCACAGCCAACGTTTGACGGACCACGAACCTTTGGAGTGTGGATCAAAGAAAATCATGCTTTTGACAAAAAGCAAGAAAATGTGATTTTCAACAGCAGCAACAGCAACGTGAACAAATATCCGATGAATATCATTGGAAACCTGAGTCAGACTAACTGCACCACTCTATTTTCCAACTTAACCTCACAATACACAGACAAGTACTTCTTTAGAATCGAGACTGGGTCTTTCATGGCAACGGACGTTTGTCGTTTTCTTAAAATAAATGTTACAGGTAAGAATGTTTTATTATTCTGATATTATTTCCAAAAAGTAAAAATACTTTGCTTTAAACACTTGATGAAGTGACTGTCACAGTCACAAGTGCCACATAACAATAACTGTAAACCTGGATAAGTGAAATTTGCTTAAAAACACTGAAGAAACTGCTTGCCTTAAAAAAAAATAAGTAATGTGTAATCAGAACTTGTGTGAATTAAACTTAAATGCTTGATGAAAATGGAATTGCTATTTTAAGTACAACACAGTAAATGCCAAGTTGATTTAACTGAAAATCATTTGCAAAACTAAAAAACTAAATTCCAAGTTAATTTAATGCAATATCAGTAGCAATATTAATTTTAATAATCATTTTTATAAAAAATAAATCTATATTTTACAGTAACATTACAACAAATCACATCAAAATATATGGATGAATACAGCGGGTATGAGATAACAACCCTCTGTCTGGGTACCGCTTTATAAGGTAGCTAGTTAAAAAAAAAAACTGGAGCAGAAAAAAAAAAACCATTCAACAACCACATCCTCTTATGCTGAACAGTGTGGAGGACTGAGGTTTCTGTGCTGTCGGTCAGGTGTTTAACGCAGATAACAACTAGTGAACACTTAGCTAACAGGGGAAGAACGTCAATTCTAATGTTAACTGCTTAAATGTACAACATGTAATGACTAAACCTATGTTGCATTAGTTTGAGCTATGAACTAACATTATCCTGAAACAACAAACAAGAAACATTGGCTGGAGTTTCCTCTTTGAATTTGAGCAAAAGATGCAACTGCTGAAAATAGCTGTAAAAGCTAAAATGGTGGCCGTTCACAACTCAGTGTAGATAAAAAGGTGGGGTCATGACTAAAACTTAGTGATTTAAGGTCATTCAAATTAATTATTTACGTACATTGTAATTTGATAAAATTTTAATTGTAAAGCATTTAATCAAATACAGCTTAGACAGTTTAGAGTAAATGTACTTAATTACTTTCATCATTGGATCCTCAGACTTTTCCTGGGTCACATAGGTGCTTTTGACTGAAATGTTGCCAGAACTATTGGACAGATAGAGATGAAATATGGCTCACACCTTCATGTTCCTGTGACTCTGCACCACAGATTCAGCTCCAGTACCCAAAATCAAGGTGTCAGGTGTCCTGAGGGACACAGAGTCTGTCACCATCACCTGCTCAGCTCCCACCCCCTGTCCACAGTCTCCTCCTCAACTCACCTGGAATCTCCAACAACACCCTGACAAAGTAACAATGATGAACACAAACGGAACCTTTACGACTAAAATCCAGGTGAACATCACTCTGTCAGACCAGAACGACGGAGACAACATCTCCTGCACTGCCCGATATCCTGTGAATGGAGGAGACAAGATAGCACAGAATAGTACAACCCTCGATGTCCAATGTGAGACCACCAGAGTCTGTTACTAGATCCTGTCACACATCAACTGTTGTTTTCCAGGGTCTTGACATCTCTGTTTCATTTTCCCTAGATTCTCCCAAGAACACGTCGGTGTCCGTCAGTCCGTTAGGGCTGCTGTCTGCAGGTGTCTATGTTAATCTGACCTGCTCCAGTAAAGCCAAGCCTCCCGTCCACCGCTTCACCTGGTTCAGGAAGAGTCCAGATGGAGTCATGAACGTGTCTGAAGGAGACTTTTACAGTTTCCAGATCACACGTGGAGCAGTTTATTACTGTGTGGCCACCAATAATCTTGGTTATAAGCAGTCTTTAGAGATTCGTTTGATTCTTGAAGGTTTGTTTGTCTCAATGACCTGCAGAGCTCTCTGTTTATGAAACACAGCCATCACATTAAATCACGTCTTTCAGTGTCCTGGTATTTTACTCTGGTCTTGTCTTTATGTCAGGGGAAGCTCTACAATGGGAACCAATTGTGGGAGGAATCATCGGGATCATCGTCCTCATCTTCATCTTTATGATTGTCTATATTTGGTCAGTGTCATAAATTAAAGCAGATGACTTGATTCAGTTGCTGATGTTTCAGCTGCACATCCCCCAACATGAGGCCTGAAACTTTACTGGCTGGTTGTGTATTTCAGCTCAGACTCAGTGCAAAGAATCTAACAGCCTCTTGTTTCTTTCAGGCATTCAAAGTCATCACATTCAGCTGCACAACATACTGAGGTGAGAAAACTGTGAATATACACTGTACACTGACTGTGTGTTTTGAATGTTTTCCATCTGTTCAAATTGTGTGTGTGTGTGTGTGTGTGTGTGTGTGTGTGTGTGTGTGTGTGTGTGTGTGTGTGTGTGTGTGTTGAGTGCCTGTATTAGAGCAGTCTCTGTGTTAGTGCTGCTGTGATCCAGCTGAAGCTTTCTCTTTTACAGAGTCAGCCAGGGGACAACCTGGTTGTCAACGAAGAGCAAGATGATGTCAAGTATGGCGAGATCCACTTCTCTCAGCATGGACCTGGATTGTCCTCTGACAAACAGAAGGACAGGGCAGAGCAGCAGGATACGGTGTATGCACAGGTCAATGTGTCCCAGACGGCAAACAGCTCCAGCCAGACTGCAGACGTCTCAGAGGCACTCTACGCTCAAGTGGGCAAAAAACCCACTACTGTCTGGTCAGTGTGAAGACAAAGGTCACATTTAGTAGAATAAATACAAAATGCTTTTCTTTAATCTGGTTTTTCTTTCTTCTGATGTAGAAAAAGACCCTGGAGCCTGGACAGAAAAAAGGACATCTTCACTGGCAACAGCCTCAAATACTCAAACACACATCCTGCAGTTTTTTACGTCACTGATCAACACGATCATGTCCATATGGCGACTGTTGCTGCTGCTGCTGCTGCTGCTGCTGCTGCTGCTGTTTATTTGTGCATAAATAAGTTTCAAAGCTGGAAACAAAACTAGTGAGTGACATCAGGATCATCTGTGCACCCACAGCAGAAGTGTCCTATAAGATTATATTTATGTTCAAAATGTGTTATTTCAACAAGCATCATTTTTTCTCATATGTTCATTATTTTAATTTGATTCTTCTTAAAGATTGAAACCTTAAATTTACAGCTCAGGTTTTCATACCAGAAGCAGACTCCACCCCATTCACTCATTGTTTCACATAAGCCTTCAGTTTTACTTCACACAACTTGTCTTTAATAATATGCTGCTGGTCAAGTGCTGAACGTGTTTCTTTCTGATATTTGTATCTAAACAGGATGTTAAACAGTCTGTCTGTGTTGTAGTTTCAGTGATGGAGCCACTAACTTCCAGTCACAGTGTTGTGGTTTTGGCAACATCAACATGTTCAGGTGTGTGAATATACGATCACTGCGCACATTGCACAGTTTCTGCTGTTGTACCATCAAGTTTAGAGTCAAAGGCTGTTGTCTGCTTCCTGTTGTACTGATGTTTAGTCATTTTGGTTGAATTATATTCTTGTGTAATAAATTACTTTCTGAGGAGCCGGCTTATAAGTTCATCACTGATGTTCTGTTTCCTCCTAGTGGCTGAAACAAAGAACAACAATCTGATTCCTTTTACAGTTTTTGAAAGTTGTTTACACACTAAAATTAACATTTTCACACAATTAACAAATATTAACACTCAAGCAGCAAAACACCAGTCCAGAGCTGCACAACTATAAGCACAGACTCAGCTTCACACTTTTTGTAAAACATTACACACAGTGATTTGCAAAACTCTACATGCATCTTCACATCTTAGATACAGATAAGGATTGTAAGGTTATTTCCTTGTCAAAAAAAAGCATTAGCTTGCCAGAATACATTGGATAACCAGATCCAACAGATGTGGTAACACACATGTAAAAACAGTACTCAGGTGTGCCTGTCTTCAACAAAAATGGAAGGAGCTGGAAGAAGAAGAGTGAGAATGAGAGGGGGAGTCCAAAGAGAAGATGAAGGTAGAGGAAGAAACCCAGGTAGAAGAGGTAGAGAGGGACCTGAAGAAGAGATAGCACCTGAACGAAGAAGAAGAGGACAAACTTTACCCCAAGAAATCCGACTGAGGGAAGCTGGACTAAGAGTTCAGCCAAATCTTAGCAGAAACACAGTAGCAACAGTAATTCAAACATATTGTTGAGAAAACAGATAAACTAACTGCACAGTACAATGAACCTACAGCTTAATTTACTCATCATCACTTTTGGTAACCTCTCCTGTGACGTTTGAAGGTGGGCTGCATGTATTTTTTGAAAGGTGTGTGAGTGGGGGGGTCGTCTGGGTGTTTGGGACAATGTATCTTTCCACTGATCTGCTCTTGCCCAGAACTGGTTCCATCAGCACTCTCAGTCCTACATCTTCCACCATACTCCCCCTTCCTTAACCCAGTAGTGCAGTTTTTTTCTGCATGGTGGTGGAAGGTATATGACCTCTGGCCCTATGACCATATGCCCGTCATTCAGGCCAAGGAGCAGGTCTGTGATGTCATGAAAGCAGCTTCTGTGCAGGGGAGGATTCATCACACAAGGTGATTCTTCCAACTGTGCCTTGGAAATGAAGACATTGCCTGTCATGTGAATGAAATCTTATGGCCGGATCCAGCCAGATGGAGAGAAAATGCTTAGTTACAGTATTGCTGTTGTTGTTGAGTTACTGTAAGTGTGCATATGTATTTCTGAATAAAATCCAGCGCTCTACTTGTGAAAAAAGGGTTGTAACAAATGTGCTTTGAATGTTCTGAAAATTGGGTTGGGTTGTTTGGTTAAATGTGAGAGGTGTTAAGAAAAAAGGAGCTCTGTTTTTAAAATTATGTGTAAACAATTGAAAAAAACCTGTAAGTCTTTTTATTGACCGTATTAATCCTCGGTGGGAAGTTGTGTTTCATTACAGTTACTTCAACCATGAACAGAAACAGAGACTGAAATATTGACAGACTAAAACAGAAATATGCCATCAAATATACCCTTATATGGAGGAGCTGCAGAGTTTGTATGAAAGCAAAGTTAGTTAAAGTAAAGTTATTATTACTATCATGAAGACAAGCAGAAATGACTTCCTGTGGCACTCTGACTCAATGTGTTGTTCTGTTTCCAGGACAGCATGGAGCCTAAACATTATCTTCCTTTCTGACCCCACATTCAGAAAGACACAAGTTCATCAAGTCTGTCAGTGTCTGCCTCTTTCAAGCTGCTGCTAACAAGTTCCACTTAACAATAACTGTAAACCTGGATAAGTTAAATTTGCTTAAAAACACTGAAGAAACTGCTTGCCTTAAAAAGCAGAACTTGTGTGAATTAAACTTAAATGCTTGATGAAATGGAATTGCTATTTTAAGTACAACACAGTAAATGCAAAGTTGATTTAACTTAAAATCATTTGCAAAATCAATAACTTTGTAAAATCATTAAACCTAATATATTGAGTTCACTGCACTAAATTCCAAGTGATTTAATGCAATATCAGTAGCAATATTAATTTTGATAATATCTTTTTATAAACATAATTTTATATTTTACAGTAACATTACAACAAATCATCAAAATATATGGATGAATACATGAATGTCTGGGTACCGCTTTATAAGGTAGCTAGTTAAAAAAAACTGGAGCAGAAAAAAAAGAACCATTCAACAACCACATCCTCTTATGCTGAACAGTGTGGAGGACTGAGGTTTCTGTGCTGTCGGTCAGGTGTTTAACGCAGCTAACAACTAGTGAACACTTAGCTAACAGGGGAAGAACGTCAATTCTAATGTTAACTGCTTAAATGTAAAACATGTAATGACTAAATCTATGTTGCATTAGTTTGAGCTATGAACTAACATTATCCTGAAACAACAAACAAGAAACATTGGCTGGAGCTTCCTCTTTGAATTTGAGCAAAAGATGCAACTGCTGAAAATAGCTGTAAAAGCTAAAATGGTGGCCGTTCACAACTCAGTGTAGATAAAAAGGTGGGGTCATGACTAAAACTTAGTGATTTAAGGTCATTCAGACCCCACATTCAGAAAGACACAACAAGTTCAACAAGTCTGTCAGTGCCTTTTTCAAGCTGCTGCTAACAACAGCCAACAGGATGGAACCAACCACAGACTTGTAGAAAATCTTCCACATTGTCCGGTAGATGTTGAAGTACCACAGAGACGACGGAGTCTTTGACCAGTCCAGTTTGTTTTCAATGTCCCAGGTGTTTGTCATTGTCCACATGGTCCACAGAGACTTTAACAGTAGAACTTGTCAGATTCTTGCTCATGCTGCACAGTTTCTACTTTTGCTTCATCTTAACATGAGCTCTCTAGAAAGACATGGATCCACCTCACAGAGAGCAGCGATCAGGGCGGAGCTGGCCTCATGTCCCTTCTTCCGCACGTTGTCCACCACGTCCCGCACTCTGTGTGCTCTAAGTTTTGTTCTGGATGACTGCATTTCTTCATCATTTATGACACCACGCTCAAGAAGTTTATCTAGGAGCTGGTCGAGGACCACTTCAGATACTCTGTTAATGAACTGTGTTCGAACTGACCACAGCTTGTCTTCTGCTGGGACTCTGTCTTCTTCTGGGACTGTGACCTCTGTTGGGACTCTGTCTGCTGCTGGGACTCTGTCCCTTCTTAAATCTGGAAGAAAACCAGGGGAAAATACTTAAACAGATCTGTAACAAATGTGTAAAAAACTGAAACTGAATCTGTAAATCACTGACTAACCGTAGGTCACAAATTAAATCTGATATTTTTCGTTGAAACTTTTAACTGTAAATGTAAACATTATGTTTGACTACAAACCTTCAGGACGTCTCTACAAAGACTTTGTCAGACCTTTTGACTGTAACCACGAGTGTGTGAATTTATTTGGTGTCACTGTGTGAAACTGATAAAATGTGTCTGTTCTGTAGAAGATGTGTTTTGTTTGATGCAGTTTGTATCTTTGTAACAGGCAGCTGAGGATAAGAGCTGGAGTTAAGTCAGTAGTTATCAAAAACCGTTTCTCTGTTCTGTTATCAGGGCAAGTGATGCTGCAGGTGGATGAAGACATTACCTGTCAGATCAAATTCATGTTGCCACACGTCAGTGTCTGTTTGGTCTCGGACAGTTACAGTCACCTCTTTTATGTTTGTGGGCAGGCGGATCTCAAACGTTGGGTGGAAATTTGGTCCAAAATCTAGGTCATACTCAGCTTTCTGAAAATCAGTAACATTAGCATCCAAACACAAACCAATGTCAACTGAAGCAACTTTGATAAATCATGTCAGATTGTATGTGAAACACAACTGACCTTTGGCTGGACTATATGGGCCTTCTGACAGTGAACAGTGTAACTTTGAGCTCTGATGAGTTTGCAGTTGGAAGGCGCCTGGATATAGACAGAGTTTCGATGTTTTGCGCTCACCTGAAGAGAAACCACAACATTTGAATCAGAGGATTCATCCTCAGCAGAGCCTGACTGATGAATGAGTCTTTCAAATCATCAGTTTTCTCTTTCACATTCTCCTGGGGATAGACACGACATGGTAAGATGAGGAAAAAATATACCCTCCATCACAGTCGCATCCTGTCCAGACAGTCCTGCTGATGTTTATAAGTGTCTTGTCTTTGTTAAATTCCCTGGGCTTTGTTCAGCCTCATCAACACAATGATACAAAACATTTCATCAGTAAACAGCTGGTCTGATGAGTGTGGACTAAACACGAAGCTGTGATATTTCATTAATCTTTACCTCTTCCAGAGGGACGTTCCTTGGCAAGAAAAGCATGTTGAGGTTTTGTTTCTGTGTTTCTGGGTTGGGTGGTTGCAGGAACAACAGAACTTGGCCGCTAACTGGTTTCATGTAGCTCCAGAATCTCCATAAAGCATCCACGGCCCAGACCAGCCCGAAAGAAGAGAGGTGAGGGACTCTGACAATCACATGAGTGTCTGTGATGTCCAGCGGCTCGAGGACACTCATTCCATCATCAGAGATGTGGACGATGGACAGCAGACCTTCAGGGAGCAGGGCTGGGGACACAGAGGCGTCCAACATCTGTTTGATTGATGACAGCTTCAACACAGTTTTAGATACCATTTCATTCTACAACCAGGACCCTTAGTCTCATCACTGTTTCTACTCAACACAACTGCCAGTGGTGGTGGATGGAAACTGCTGAGGGTTTGTGCACCTGCTGCTGAAAGTCAGATAAATCGTTGGCTGTTAAAAAAAACAAATGGAAAAGATAAAAGACAACAACCAGCAAGGTTCTCCAGATGATAAATCCTGATGACATTAGTGACCCGTCTTTTACCTCCTGCACTGTTTACCACTAATTTCACCGCTTTTCCCTTTTACCACCACAGCTCTGAACCTGGACCAGTGGTGAGAAACAGACTGATCCCCTCCTGACAATGTTTATCTCCAGTGTGAGGGGGACACTTGATTGGTTTCAAACATGAAATAAAATGATATATTTTGTGCCACTGTAAAAAGTACTCAGCTTCTGTCCAAAATGCCATAAATTTTCTGTTTTTCATGTTTTTCATGTGTCTTTCGTCTTAACACCGGCTCCTATACATTTTAAATTCTTTCCATTTAACTACTGTTTGTTTTTGTCATTTTAGTGTGTCTCTGTGTGTGACTGTTATGAGCTGTGCAGCCTACAGCCTTCATTGCATTTATTTGCTCACCATCCTTAGTTTCACAGTGTGGGAGGTGGAGCTCACAGACGGCCTCCTCAGGACACTGGATATTAAACAGCGGCCCTGCAGGCATCTTGCCAGCTGATTGGACGAGACTCTCATCCCATTGGACAGTTCTGTAGTGCAGCTCCACCTCTTGATCCACTACAAACACCAGTCCAGTTAAAGTACACTGGAACCCACCTGGACCAGGACATGTGAACCTTCAGCACAGAGAAGGATGAAGCCATAAAACAATGAGACTTCACGAGTCCTGAGAGATGAAGGGCAAACAGTCAGAAAACCACAGAAAACCATATGAGGAGTGATTTTATTGCGTTATTACCTGTAGGAAAGTTTTGTAGGTTCAGTTTGCAGCTCAGGTGTGAAGATTGATTGAAGCTGAGAATAAGAAATAGAAGAATGAGAATAAGACTGGAAATAACCAACAAATAACTTATGGTCCCAAGGTTGTCAGAGAAATCTGTTTAGGCCTTGAGTCCTTAAATCTGCCTAGGACATCAGGAGACAGTGGAATTTCTCTCACCTTCACCAGCTTTGTGTCGTCCTCAGAAATGTTTGGCTTTGTCTCAGATGTGTTTGGGTCAGGTTTGACATCAGAGTCACCTGAAGGAACAGGAAGACACACAGCAGACATCAGAAATCAAAAAGCATTTTCTGTTTCTGGCTTGGTTTTTACCTTGGTTTTTTAAAGGGAATGAAACAAAGTTGAGACTCATCCTCGGCATTTAAAATCAGAAGTGGTAGTAGAACCAAATATAGTCTTTATTGACAAACTAAATACATAGACAAAACTAAATATGCTGCTTTTAAACACCATTTAACACCAGGTTTCAACACAAAATGAAACAATTAACAAGATTTAGATGTTGATCTGAGGTAAAAAAAAAAAAAAAAGACTTGACAGGCTAAGGCTCTGTCCACATAGACAAAGGTTTTTGAAGATGTAATTTTTAAAAAACATTTTGGTGTTTTATTGAAAACAGATATTTCAATCTGCCAGGGTGACATTTTCAGAAACCTTGTTTTCAGTGTTGTTGTGTAGACCGAACTAAAGAGCTTCTGTTTTGTGGTGTCATTGTTATTAGCCAAACCCAACCAGCTTCTGATTGGTCATTATGGCTTCAGAGTTTAGGTTATACTGCCACCTACTGCTCTGGCATATTCTTGACAGCGGATTTCTCTGTCAGTGGACAGATGTGCTTTCATTGAATATAATAGTGATAAAATTAATGAGTTTATTGATGACAGACTGATGAGCAGGACACAGTCTCACTACTCACAGGTTTGTTCTGTGGAAGCTTTGATCACCCTGTTTTTGACCCTGAAAAAAACAACAACAACAGACAGAAAGTGAGAAGAAAATAATCTGATTTTGTTTGAGTTAATTTTAAATTAAACCTAACAGTGACAATCCCAGATCAGTCTCATCAAGCTGAACATTCACTGATCATGTATCAATAAACCTCATTAGTGGAACTTTTCAGTGAAAATGGACTGAAAAGCCACAAACACTAAATTTATCAGATCAAATTATTCAAAGCAGTAAAATGTCTCTTCGCTCCTGTACATACGTTCCACTGTGTAATTTGCAGGATTTGCTCCACACTGGGGTCCTGTCTGAACAGTGACTGTGTTTTCACAGAGAGCTGATTGGCTGTTTATTAGAACTATTATGATGCCTTGAATTGATCCTTATTGATTCAGAGTAGGTCAGCTGTGTGGCAAAGATCATTATGGTGATCAGTCCGTGTTATCATAGTGAAGTGCCATGCCACAAAGTAAACCAGTGAAAAGCAGAGTTAAGCCCAAACTCAGCTGACTAACATTCATGTGGGCTTGGGAGTCAGGCTGTAGATTTATCTGCTGGGGTCTTTATTACTGGATTTTAGGCTCAAATGAATACTGTTTATACTACTATCTACTGACCTTAGAGTCTCCAGTCTGTAGTCTGGACTCTCGACAAGATCACATAGATCCTTCATGTCTGAACCCTTTAGGATGTTTCCATTCAGGTCCAGTTCTCTCAGATGGGAGGGGTTGGACTTTAGAGCTGAGACCAGAGAATCACAACTGATCCCTGACAAACTGCAGCTGTTCAACCTAAAAAAGCAAAAAAAAAAAAGATGACATGATTAACAATTCAATTGGATATGTCCTGATTAATCATGTTTTCTCAGAAGCTTTGTCCTTGTGTTATTGTGGATCCTCACAAGCTGCTGACCTCAGTCACATCTGTAACTAGAGCATCAACACTGTCCACTAGAATCAATTAAATAATATTTGTTTAATAATTTAAACACTGTGACACCCCAATGTCTCCAGTCCACAGTCTGGACTCTGTAGAAAACCACACAGATCCTTCAGTCCTGAATCCTGCAGCTTGTTCCAGCTCAGCTCCAGTTCTCCCAGATGGGAGGGGTTGGACTTCAGAGCTGAGACCAGAAAATCACAGCTGATCTCTGACAAACTGCAGTCCTCCAATCTGAATAAACAGTAAAATATGTGATATTATGGATCATCATAATGTCAGCCTTCTGCACATATTATCAAAATGTCAATACAACATTCATACATGTTCATGTGGATGCAGATCTACAACAAGCCGCTGATCATTAGAAGGTATTAATATTTAGGATATGTGTAGCCTATTGGTGGTGATAAATTTAAGTCTAATCCAATGAGGAACAGAGACAGTTCAGCAGCAGAAGAGAAATCCACTCTGACATGATAGAAAAAATGTAGTTGATTGTGGGACAACAGAAAATTCAAATATTTTGTGTGATGGGTTTAAAAGATGCAAAGGTTTATGGTTGGTGATAAATACTGACAGCTGATGACTCTGGATTAAATGAATAAGTGTTGCTGCCAACAAAAAGGCTGGTTGTGTAGCAACGGACCTGTCCTGAGCATCTGAATTTAATTCAACAGGAAATACAAAATAAGATCTACAACAGTAACAGACAGTGAAATTACCTCAGAGTTTCCAGTCCACAATCTGGACTTTGTAGAAAACCACACAGATACTTCAGTCCTGAATCCTGCAGCTTGTTGTAGCTCAGGTCCAATTGTCTGAGATAGGAGGGGTTGGACTTCAGAGCTGAGACCAGACAATCACAACTAATCTCTGACAAACTGCAGCTCCACAATCTGAATAAAGAATAAAATATGTTGGTTAAGGACAAAGTTTCTGTTTGAAACAAACAGCATTTCATTATCTATTTAGAGCTGAAGAAGGTTTGAAGAAGTTTTGATAGTTTGGCCTTGTTCTTATTTAACTTTTCATCTCTCTGGATTCTAGATGTTGAATTTTGGACCAATATTTTAGCACTGTTGAAAAATCTAATATCATCTATGAGGCTTTTGAGTTTCAATACTGGCTTTTATCTATTTTCATTTCTATTTCTATATAACCCTATTGTCAATGAGGAATGTCAATTTGATTTAACAAACCATAAAATTAAACTGAAGGTGAAAACCAAGTGTCAAGATTTTGAGAGTGAATTATCCAGTGTCTGTTTTCTTCTTATATATTACAGTTTCACAGTGACTGGTCTAAACGAGAGAAGAACAAAACCTGACATCTGCAGGTTAGTAACACGACAGTGGTCACATGAGATTCATCTCAGCAGAGAAATAAAACATGGAGTCTGACCCCAGAGTCTCCAGTTCACAGTCTGGACTCTGCAGGAAACCACACAGATGTTTGAGCCCTGAATCCTGTAGGTAATTTTTACCCAGGTCCAGTTCTCTCAGGTGGGAGGGGTTGGATTTCAGAGCTGAAGCCAAAGAAGCACAACTGATGTCTGACAACCTGCAGTCCACCAATCTGAATGACAAATAAAAGAATACTACAGACATTAATTAAATACGCAACATTTTTACACTGTTGTCGAAGCATGAACATATTTATCCATCACCCACATCAATGAAAGTTCAAACCACAATCTAGAAAAAAAAAATCATAAAAACTACAGGAAAGGATTTGACTTAAATCTATGCATATAAAAGATACACGAACAACAGACAATGAACTGACCTCAGAGTCTCCAGTTTGCAGTTTAGACTCTCCAGTCCATCACACAAAAACTTCACTGATGAATCTTGCAAATTGTTTCTACTCAGGTCCAATTCTCTCAGGTGGGAGGGGTTGGACTTCAAAGCTAAGGCCACAACTTCACAGTGGGTCTCTGAGAGTCCACAGCCAGGGAGACTGTCATTAGTCCCAAAAATAGTAAAAGAACAAAAACACAAAATAGATCAGTAATTGCATTATATAACCAGTGTAACCACATTATGTATTTTGTCACATTGTAACTTTTTCACCTTAACATGCAGACTCAACTCACAGAGCCTTCCTGCAGTTCCTCACAGCTGGGATCAGTCTCTGGTGTCCCTCCTCTGATGTGTTGTACTTCTTCAGGTCCAACTCAACCAGAACCTCCTCTGACATCTGCAGCATGTAGGCCAGAGCTGAACACTGGATCTCAGAGAGTTTCTCTGATCTGGTCTCTGACTTCAGGAACTCTTGGATCTGCTGATGAACTGAGTGGTCGTTCATCTCTGTCAGACAGTGGAAGATGTTGATGCTTCTGTCAGGAGAGAGTTTATCACTGTTCATTTGCTTCAGGTTGGTGATGACTCTCTGGATGGTTTTTGATCTAATCCTTGTCTGACCCAGCAGACCTCCTAAGACTCTCTGGTTGGACTCCAGACAGAGGCCATGAAGGAAGCGAACAAACAGGTCCAGGTGACCGGTTTTACTTTGAAGGGATTTTTCCATGACTCTGCTCAGGAAGACATCTAGAGATGAGTCAATGCTGTCATCGTTTCCAAAAAACTTGGAAAACCTCTTGAGAAATGACTTTGGGTTTTCCTCTTTGAATTCCCAGTCTTCCCCCAGGAAGTCCTTCAGTACCTCAGTCTTCCTGTTGGTGAAACAGTGGAACATGTAGACTGCAGCCAGAAACTCCTGAACACTCAGATGAACAAAGCAGTAAACTGTTTTGTGGAAGATCACACTCTCTCTTCTGAATATCTCTGTACAGACTCCTGAGTACACCAAGGCCTCTGAGACACCAAGACCACACTGATCCAGGTCTTCTTGGTAGAATATGATGTTTCCTTTCTGCAGCTGTTCAAACGCCAGCCTCCCCAGCTTCAGGAGAACTTCCCTGTCAGCCTCCGTCAGCTCCTGTGGACTCGTCTCATGGTACTTGTGCTTCTTCCTCTTTGTCTGAACCAGCAGGAAGTGTGAGTACAGGTCCGTCAGGGTCTTGGGCAGCTCTCCTCTCTGCTCTGTGGTAAACATGTGCTGCAGAACTGTAGCACTGATCCAGCAGAAGACTGGGATCTGACACATGATGTGGAGGCTCCTGGACATCTTGATGTGTGAGATGGTTCTGTTGGACAGCTCTTCATCACTGATCCTCCTCCTGAAGTACTCCTCTTTCTGGGGGTCGGTGAAGCCTCGTACTTCTGTTACCCTGTCCACACATGATGGAGGGATCTGATTGGCCGCTGCAGGTCTGGAAGTGATCCAGACCAGAGCCGAGGGAAGCAGATTCCCCCGGATGAGGTTTGTCAGCAGCAGGTTGACTGATGACGTCTGTGTGACGTCAGACACGACCTCCATGTTGTTGAAGTCCAGTGACAGTCTGCTTTCATCCAGGCCGTCAAAGATGAACAGCACTTTACAGACAGACAGCTGCTCTGCTGTGAGCTTCTGTAATGTTGGATGGAAAACATGGAGTAGCCTGAGAAGACTGTACTGCTCATCTCTGATCAAGTTCAGCTCCCTGAACGAAAGCAGAACCAGCAGACTGATGTCTTGGTTTTCTGAGCCCTCTGCCCAGTCCAGAGTGAACTTCTGCACCAAGAAGGTTTTTCCAACTCCAGCAACGCCGTTGGTCAGAACCACTCTGATGCGTCCATGTTGGTCAGGTAAGACTTTAAAGATGTCGTGACACCTGATGGCAGCGTGATGGAGGGTCTTTATCTTGGAAACTGTCTCCAGCTGCATCACCTCATGTTGGGTATTAACCTCTTCACTCTGTCCCTGTGTGATGTAGAGCTCAGTGTAGACCCTGTTGAGGAGGGTTTCACTTCCTGGTCCATCAGTTCCTTCAGTCACATGTTGACATCTGGTCCTCAGACTGGTCTTATGTTCATCTAAAACCTGCTGCAGACCACTATCTGCTGACAGAGAACAAACAATGTCAGACTAAAGACAGAGAATCTGACAATCTAAGGATTATTTTTTATCAGCCACAGAAAAACTAAAGACAAGTAGAGAAAAGCTTCTTCATGTTGTGGTGTTTATAATCATCTTAAATGTTGATGCTGTTTGACAGATCACATGACACTGTAGAAAACAACATGTGACACATGTTCAGTCTTACTTTGAACAGAGCTGCTCTGACTGGCTGTCTGCAGTCCAGCTCTGGTTCTGGATCTTTGTCCACACTGGGGACAGGAGGAGTCTCCTGATGGATCAGACTGGTCCCAGTATGAGCTGCTGCACTGTCTGCAGAACCAGTGTCCACAGCTGGGGAGACTGGATCCTTCAGGACATCCTGACACAAAGCACAGCAGGACAGCTGCTGGTCCACAGAGACACAACTCCCCCTCCTCTTTTCTCTGTGGAGTGATGAACACATTTTACATTTAAAAAATGCCTCCTGGATTGTTTTAATTATAACATTGTTATAAAACTACCTGATAATCAAATAGCAAGTCTCTCATTTCCTGATTATCAACTTGCACAAGTAGCTGGTCATGTCAGGCCTGTGAACTTTTGAATTGCTTCAGACAGTGAAACTGCCTAAATAGGCTGTGTATGGTTGTGTTTTTTAAACCACCTTTCCAAAACTAAAAGTACATGAACAACATTTAAGGAACAGATAGGTGCAGTTGTGTGCTCTACAGAGATGTTCAGTACATGTAGCAACAGACTGACTGTTATGAATCATCATTACCACTGAACACATCAGCAAAAGAAAGCTGTGAGGCATTTTTAAGCAGAGACACTGATAAAAATGACAAGCATCAACCTCACTGGGTCTCCATCAGGAAACAATAGATGTACTGAATTTCACAGTGAAAGACTGGATAGACTGACGCTCCTGAACCCAATGCCTACTCAAATCACATTTGATCTGGATATAGTGGAAACTGTCCTACTTTGTGTCTGACGGTCCAGGTTCATCACTGAAGACTGGAGGATTTTCTTTGGACAAGTCCGTCTTTGTAGACATGCAGCTGGATCCTGGAGGCTCTGCTCTTCGCGGCTCTTCATTCAAAACATCCATCTCTTCTAATTTGAGAGGTAAACCAGTAACCCTGTGGACACGGACACACACACACACACACGGGCATCATGTTAAGTGCAATGACAAACTTCAGCTTTAGAACAGAGGAACTCATTGACAAGTATGTGCCAGGTTTAAAAGTAGAAACACCGGGTCCCATTGTTCCCTGTCTATCCACTGACCCCTACTCCCTGTAGGTGGCTGTCTGATTGTATTGTTTTAGTTCCTCTTCAGTTATTTCCTTTTCTTTAAAACATATAAATTATACAGTGTCTTCTACTACTCTCCTACTAAAAATTTTATGCACATTGTTGTAGTTCTCTTACCTTTCAGCTGAAGGTTCAGGTTTATTAATGAGAACTGAATGACCGTCTGTCAACATTTACACAGACCTCTAGACTTCAGTCAGTCTGAGAGTAAAACTGGGAACACCAACACTGTGAGCTCACACACACAGAAATCACACCCAAGACTGAGAGAAGAGAAATTAGCATACGTTACCGCTTCCTATTCTGTCAGGATGTTTGTGTGGACACAATGTTGAGTTACAGTTCCTCTTCTCTCCATTTACAGAAGTTGTATAAATTAGTCAGAGATTGTGTGTTACAGGTTACAACAGAATTATTACCTCAGATGACAAGTGAATGAAAAAGACAAATGGTTTAGACCTGGACAGGTTGATATTTAATTAGTAATGTTGTGAAAAATGAACTCATAAAGACAAATATTTACAGAGTTGAAACAAATGATTATATTTAGTTTCCCAAAAACTAACATCAGTTGATAAATCATAAATGACAAGTCTTTAAATGACCTGACATCATGAACTTAACCTTTATACAGTTTTGTAACAATTGATGAGACAATATTTGAAAGAAGACACAAACAGGGTAGTATGGGACAGTGGTGGCCTGGTGGCTAAGGAAGCAGACTTGGGTCCGGAAGGTCCCTGGTTTGAATCTTGGTCCCACTAAGGTGCCCCTAAGCAAGGTACGGTCCCCACACACACTCCGTGGGCGCTGTCCAGGCTGCCCCCTGCCCACTAAGGTCTGATGGGTTAAAAGCAGAGGGTAATTTTGTTGTGTGCTGTGTGCTCAATGACATAATAGTATTCACTTTCTTTTCTTTCACAAAATTTGTGTCCTCAACCATCAAAGAGTGCATTTAGAGTTAGAATCCCTTTCAAATTACTGTAGACCCTCGTCTCGCCACTAAGCGGTCGTTGCAGAGACTAGAGATTCTTCCATGTTTCATCCATGTGAGACGCTTGTGGGAGATCACGTCATCGTCACATGACTGAATCCTGCCCACCTAATTTCTCTGCCATCTAAGCACGTTTTGTTCATTTTCTTTTCAAGATAGTGTAAATACTTGATAACATAAAACTGCATATCATCAAAACAACAATTACAATATAATGCCAGACGATATATACCACCCACTTCTAGTGTTAATCTACAGTTGTGATGTTATAGAGGGAACTAATCTACAGAGTGTTAGACTATCTGAATGCATAAAAACTGTTTCAAGTCTGGGAGGAAGAAGAGACGTCTCAGTGTGTTTGCAGATACTGTAGAAGACAGAGCAGCAGCAGTGCAGTCCACATACACTGACAATACTGTCAGATCCAGAGGAACACGCAGGGATGGTGGTTAACTGGACATTGTGTCTGACAGTGGAGCTGATCTCAGAACAGTTCAGAATGCAGCACTGAGAGTCGTCTCCACTTCTTCTGATTCCTCTGTCAGTCTCTGCTGGATGATGCTTCCTCTCCATCTCCCAGTAACATGGTCCAGTCAGAGCCTCTGTACACACCAGCTGCTGCTGCTGCTTCAACATCTGGATCATCAGGACACAGCTGCTCCTCTCAGGTCACACTCACTCATCTGCAATGGTCCATCTTCCACCTGCAGAGAGAAGGAGATATCAGAGAGAAAAAGACTCAGAAGAAGACTTCATCAGCTTCAATCAGTGATGCAGCACATCCAGTATAAAGAGCAGCAGGGACTTCAGTCCTGTTCAGACCAAGTGGAGCAGTTGTGGAGCGGAGCTGCTTCCTCTCAGCTGCACACACTTTTAGCATCAAGTGTGTTTCCTCTGCACATGTGACTCAGTCCAAAGTGGAAATAAAGAGCTGAGGGTCATGAAGCTTATCACTGCACAAACACTTTAGTGATGTCAGCATGGGCTGACTCCAACCCTCTACGGACCACAGAGTCCCTAGTTTGTAGTTTGGACTTTTCTGAAGATCACACAGATCCTTCATGTCTGAATCCTCCAGGTTGTTGAGTCGCAGGTCCAGTTCTCTCAGATGGGAGGGGTTGGACTTCAGAGCTGAGACCAGAGAATCACAGCTGATGACTGATAACCTACATCTGTTCAATCTGAAAAAAGAATGAAAGATGTAGAAAAAATGGTGAATGATCCAAATAGATCAGAACAATATAGACCCCCACTTTTTTTCACATATTAAGTGAAACTTGTTTCAAAGAGCCATAATGTTCAGTTGTAGAAGGTATAAGATCTACAACAGTAACAGACGGTAAACTTACATCAGAGTCTCCATTCTACAGTCTGGACTCTGTAGAAAACCACACAGATCCTTCAGTCCTGATTCCTGCAGCTTGTTCCAGCCCAGGTCCAGTTCTCTCAGATAGGAGAGGTTGGACTTCAGAGCTGAGACCAGAGAATCACAGCTGATCTGGCAACCAGCAGCACTTCAATCTGAATAAAGAAAAAAAAAAAGATGTAGATAACATGATGAATGAACTCATCATAAAAGTAATTAAAAGTCATACAGTGGCGAGAAAAACTGTCTGAAACTTTTTCATGGATTTCATGGATAAATGGAAGAATAAATTTGTGATAAAATGTGATCTGATCTTCATCTAAGTCAAGGGCATTGACAAATATACACAACACAAAAAAAAAAAAAAAAAAAAAATACAAAAAAATATGATCTGTCCTGTCCTGTTTATTGAACCATGCCCTTTCTATGCCAGATGTACTGCTGTGTGTATTTTTCCACAAATAGTTCAGTCTTATTTTCATCAGTCCAAAAAACTTTGCCAATGCTGCTATGGAGTGTCAATGTGCTCTTTTGCAAACTTCAGATGTGCAGCAATGTTCTTGTTCAACATTTTGTGTATTGTAGACTCATGAACAGAGATGTTGGCCAGTTCCAATGACGCCCTGTTGTTTCTTTACCTCACTGATGGCTCTTCATTGTGCTCTTGGTGTCATTTTGACTGCGCCCACTTCTTGGTAGAGTAGCAAAGTGTCTCCATTTATAGATTGTTTGCCTAACTGTAGACTGGTGAATTTCTAAAGTCTTTGTAATAACTTTGTAACCTTTGTCAGCTTCATGTAAACCGACAGTTATTCATTGTAGATCTTCTTTTTTGCTTGTTCTCAATAAAGACATGAAAGATTAAAAAAATGTTGTGTTATTATTTTAGACACATAATATTTGTCAATGACCTTGACTTTGATGAAGATCAGTACAGGCCAATAAAAGCTGCTTCATCCATCGACCATGTCTCCGTCATCCAGTCCAAACACAACACAGTCACATATACATACTCTTAAGCTAACATATGAATCTCCACAACAAAGTGCCACTACATACTACATGCTGTCTATATACATACTGATACACTCTGTTTATGCACTATACACAGTCTTAAGATATAGTACCATTGTCCAAAAGTCTTGTATCATAGAGTTCTAATTGTTTGTTAATTTGTATTTCACTTTTTTTTTCTGCTGCTGTAACAATGTGAATTTCCCTTCTGCAAGATGATTAAAGATTTACCTTAACTTAACAAGATCAGAACTTACACAGACAGATTTTTTCAGTCTTTTTCACAGATTAAATAAAAACTTGTTCCAGAGAGCCACAGCAGATACACCAATTTAAGATATAAGATCTACGACGGTAAACAGTGAACTGACCTCAGAGTCTCCAGTCCTCAGTCTGGACTCTGTAGAAAACCACACAGATCCTTCAGTCCTGAATCTACCAGGTCATTGTTACTCAAGCCCAGTTCTCTCAGGTGGGAGGGGTTGGACTTCAGAGCTGAGACCAGAGAATCGCAGATGATCCATGATAAACTGCAGCGAATCAATCTGAATAAAGAAAAAAAGTTGTGCAACAGTTAAGCAACAGTTAATCATTTTAAGGAAAACAGAATATAAGTTACTTAAGTCTCAGTTGCATCTGTGATATTTATCTAATCACAATGCTTTACATCAATTTTCCACAGGTTTTATGGACCAATCGGTCTAATATATAAATTTTAAAAAAAGGGACTGCTGTGACTACGGCCATAGACTGGACGGCCATTCTGGATGCACAGATTTCCAGTCTGCACCTGCACGCACGCACGCACGCACACACGCACACACACACACACACGCACACACACGCACACACACACACACACACACACACACACACACACACACACTGCAGTGTGGATTAAAGATATAATGTCTACAACAGTAACAGACAGCGAACTGATTAACACTAAAAATTAACAATTTTATGGATGAATAATAGGGGTGTGGATGTATGTTACATTTACCTGAAGTCATTGTTAATATGAATTGGAACAGAAATAGAAACTCAGAAGAATATTAGGAGTGGAAATCACAGAGTGCCTCCCAATATGATACACTATACATTTAGAAACTATGGTGAAGCAAATTAGACGATTCTGGGGTGCAACACTGCCTCCACCATTATATCAACCTACGCTTCAGTGAACTGACCTCAGAGTCTCCAGTCCACAGTCTGGACTCTATAGAAAACCACACAGATCCTTCAGTCCTGAATCCTGCAGCTTGTTTCCACTAAGGTCCAGTTCTCTCAGATGGGAGGGGTTGGACTTCAGAGCTGAGACCAGAGAATCACAGCTGATCTCTGACAAACTGCAGCTGTTCAATCTGAACAAAGAATAAAAGATGTAGATAAAATGGTGAATGATGTGATCAGATGTGTCCTGATCAATGATGTTTTCTCTGACATTATGCAACAGTTGATCATAACAGAATAAAAGTTACTACACTAACTTAAGTCTCAGTCGCATGTGACTTCCATCATTCAATTTATTTTATTTTCATATAGCCAAAACAGATCCAGGTCATAAAATTCATTTATCTCAAGGCACTTTACATAGAAACATTTATCTCAACACTTTCCAACCCAACATTTCCACAATGAGCAAGCGCTTGGCAACAATGGAGAGGAAAAACTCCCTTTAACAGGAAGAAACCTCCAGCAGAACCAGACTCAGAGTGGACGGTCATCTGCCTCGACCGGTTGGAGTGAAATGAAAACAGGGAAAAGAGAAGAGAGAGAGAGGAGAGAGGGAGGAGGGGGGGGGAGGGGGAGGAAGAAAAGTGGGAGACCAGAAAGAGACAGTAGAGAGTAGATGGTTACAAGTAGTTGTTAAAGTAAAATTATCATTACAATTAATATTACAATAATAATAATAATAATGATGAAGATGAAAGTGATGATGTCGTCAAAGAATTGGAGTCCAACAGCTCTGGAGTCAAAACTTCCTGTAAAAGAGAAAGGGTAGGGGAGACACAACTGAGAGAGAGAGCAGATGATGTTAAAAATATGTAATATTTAAATATAAATATCAGGACATGAAGTGTGAGGGAGAGAAAGAGACGTGAGGAGTGAGGGACAGAGAGGAGCAGTGTATTGTCAGAGTCCCCAGCAGTCTAATCCTATAGCAGCTTAACTAAAGGATGGTTCAGGCAGGCCCGTGTCCTGCCTGGACCATACTTAACTATAGGCTTTATCATAAAGGAAAGTTTTTAGTCTAACCTTAAAGGTAGAAACGGTGTCTGCCTCCCGGACCCAAGCTGGGAGCTGGTTCCATCAGAGAGGAGCCTGATAACTGAAGGCTCTACCTCCCATTCTGGTCTTAGAGACTCTAGGAACCACAAGTAAACCAGCAGTTTGTGATCAAGTGATCTATTAGGATAATAAGGAACTATGAGCTCCTTAAGATATGATGGAGCCTGATCATTAAGGGTTTTATAGGCAAGCAGGAGGATTTTGAATTCTATTCTAGATTTTACCGGAAGCCAATGAAGAGCAGCCAATACTGGAGAAATATGATCTCTGGTCCTACTTCCTGTCAATACCCGTGCTGCAGCATTCTGGATTAGCTGAAGGGTTTTGATGGAGTTACTGGAACACCCTGATAGTAGAGAGTTACAGTAGTCCAGTCTCGAAGTAACAAATGCATGAATTAACTTTTCAGCATCCTTTCTAGACAGGATGCCTCTGATTTTTGCAATATTACGTAGGTGGAAAAAAGCTGTTCTAGAGACTTGTCTAATATGAGATACAAAGGATATGTCCTGATCAAAGATTACTCCAAGATTCCTCACAGTAGAACTGGAGGACAAAGTGATGACATCCAGATTAGCTATGTGATCTGAAAATGATGTTCTTAGATGTTCAGAGCCAAGTATGATGACTTCGGTTTTGTCTGAGTTTAAAAGTAAGAAATTCTGAGTCATCCAGGTCTTTATGTCTTTAAGACAGTCCTGAAGTTTGATGACCTGGTTAGTTTCATCTGGTTTCATAGATAAGTACAGCTGGGTATCGTCTGCATAACAATGGAAGTTTATATTGTGCTTCCTGATGATGTTTCCTAAGGGAAGCATGTACAAGATAAAGAGGATTGGTCCTAACACAGAACCCTGTGGAACTCCATGACTAACTGCAGTACATGTGGAAGACTCATTGTTTACATGAACAAACTGAATCTATCTGATAGATACGATTTAAACCAAGAAAGCGCAGTGACTCTGATCCCAACAACATGTTCTAGTCTATGTAATAGGATGTTATGATCAATTGTGTCAAACGCAGCACTAAGATCCAGCAAGACAAGAATAGAGACAAGTCCATTGTCAGAGGCCATAAGAAGGTCATTGGTAACTTTCACTAATGCTGTTTCTGTGCTATGATGAGTCTGAACCCTGACTGGAAATCCTCATAAAGACTATTCTCATGTAAGTAATCACATAGTTGAGCAGCAACAACTTTCTCCAGGATTTTGGACATAAAAGGGAGATTTGATATAGGTCTATAATTAGCTAGATCACCTGGGTCCAGAGTAGGTTTTTTAAGTAATGGTTTAATTACTGCAGCTTTAAAAGCCTGTGGTACGTAGCCTTTTACTAAAGATAGATTTATCAGATGCAAGATGGACATATCAACTGAAGGTAGGACGTCTTTAAACAGCCTGGTTGGAACAGGGTCTAAGAGACAAGTCGTTGGTCTGGAAGAAGAAATGGTTGTAGTCAGTTCAGATCTATGGGAGAAAAACTGTCCAGATAAAAGTCAGCTGTTAATGCTGATTCCAAGTCTACTGCACTGGGTGAAATATCAGTGCCAGAAGTGGGAAGGAGGTAACTAATTTTATCTCTGATGACAATAATTTTATTTGTAAAAAAGTTCATAAAGTCATTGCTGCTGAGATTTACTGGAATAGACGTCTCCACAGAGCTGTGACTTTCTGTCAGCCTGGCTACAGTGATGAGAAGGAACCTGGGGTTGTTCTTGTTTTCTTCAATTAAAGAAGAATAGTAAGAGGCTCTGGCCTTTCTGATGACTCTCTTATATTCTATGAAACTATTTCTCCAGGCTACATAAAATTCTTCTTGTTTGGTTGAAGCCACTTCCTCTCTAGAATCCGTGACTGTTGCTTTAAAGCCTGTGTTTGTGAGTTAAACCAACTCTCCTCCTCTGATTCACTACCTTCTTTCTCAGTGGGGCAACAGCATCAAGTGTTGAACGTAGGCAAGATGCAACACTGTCAAAACCATGATCAACCTGAGCAGCAGTAAATTTAAGATAGTCATCCTCTGCTGTATTCATATATGGCACTTGGATAGATAACTGTTCTTTGAATTTAGCCACAACATCATCAGACAGACACCTACTGTAGTGAAACTGCTTCTCAGAAGTTGTGTAATCTAACACAGTGAACTCAAACCTTATTAAGAAATGGTCAGAGAGAAGAGGATTATGAGGAAATATTATTAAATTGTTAACATCAACACCATAGGTAAGAACAAGGTCAAGGGTGTGGTTGAAACAGTGAGTAGGTTTGTTTATGTGCTGAGAAAAGACAATTGAATCTAACAGTATTTTAAACGCAGAACTGAGGCTGTTGTTATCAACATCTACATGAATATTAAAATCACCCACTATAATAACTTTATCTGTACTGAGAACTATCTCAGATAAAAACTGTGAAAATTCAGCTATAAATTCAGAATAAGGACCAGGACGATACACAGTAACTACCAGAACTGGTTTTTGCATTTTCCAGTTTGGATGTGAGAGACTAAGAGTGAGACTTTCAAATGAGTTATATCTAGTCTTAGGTTTAGGATTAATCATTAGATTAGAGTTAAAATGGCTGCAACTCCTCCTCCTCGGCCTGTGTCTAGAGGAATGTGAGTGTTAACATGAGTTGGAGGAGTTGATTCATTCAGACTAACAAAATCCTCCTGCTTCAGCCAAGTTTCAGTGACACAGAATAGGTCAATATTATGATCAATTATCAAATCATTCACTAATAAAGATTTGGATGGAAGTGATCTTATGTTTAATAATCCACATTTAATAACCTTATGATTTGATTCTACTGTGTTAGTTGTGTTAATCTTAATTAGGTTGCTATAAGTTACTCCTCTTTTGGTTTAATAAACTTGTGGTTGGAGCAGACACAGTTTCTCTACATCTATGAATGGGTGATGCTCTAACTGAAGCACAGAGAAGCTGTAGGACTGAACTCTGCCTCCTGGTCTCAACTCTGGGTTGTCAGGTTTTAGGTCTAATAAAATCTGTCAGATTTCTAGATAAGAGAGCTGCTCCATCCAAAGTGGGTGGATGCCGTCTCTCCTAATCAGACCAGGTTTTCCCCAAAAGCTTTGCCAGTTATCTATAAAGCCCACATCGTTGGCTGGACACCACCTCAACAACCAGCGGTTAAATGATGACATGGACTCTACATGTCATCACTGGTCACATTGGGTCGGGGACCAGAGAAAATTACGGAGTCCGACATTGTTTTGGCGTATGTACACACCGACTCGACGTTAATTTTCGTGACCTCCGACTGGCGTAGCCGGGTGTCATTACCGCCGACGTGGATAACAATCTTACCATATCTACGATTACGTTTAACCAGCAGTTTTAAATAGGATTCAACGTCACCCGCTCTGGCCCCCGGGATACAGACTGTGGCCGCCTCGGTCGCTAACTTCACGTTTCTCAAAATGGAGCTGCCAATGACCAGAGTTGGTTTCTCAGCGGGTGTGTCGCTGAGTGGGGAAAATTTATTAGAAACGTGAAGGGGCTGGTGGTGAACCTGGGGCTTTGGTTTGAGGCTACGCTTCTTGTTGCGGACGGTCACCCAGCTGCCCTGGTGTCCCGGCTGCTCGGGAGCTGCTGGGGGAGCTGGAGGTGCTACGCTAGGTCGGCCCGCACCGGCTACCGGTGACTGGCTAACTACGCTAGCATAAGTCCTAGCTTCTATGGTGCGGAACCGTGCCTCTAACTCGCTAAACCTTGCCTCCATAGCAGCGAACAAACTACACTTTATACAAGTACCGTTATTAGTAAAGGAGGCAGAGGAATAACTGAACATCTGACACACCGCACAGGAGAGAGAGGGAGAGGGAGAGGGGGAGGGAGAAAGAGGAGAGGCCATAGCGAAGTGCTAGTTAGCTTAAAAAGTTAGTGCTTAGTGTGAAGTTTCAGAGGGTAGGTGACTTTAAGCGCTTTAATAAACAAATTGTGTGCGAACTTACTTCTCACTGAGAAGTAAGTTGAGAAGTAAGTACGTAAATTGTTTTTTCGCTAGAGAGAGAGAAAGACAGCTGTGAGGGACTATCACCGACAGGAAGGAAGTGACGTTTTGTTTCTAGCCACACTGAGTCCACTTCTTGCATCTTTTACCTGTTAAGACACATTAAAGCATCAACGCTCAACAGGAGACCAGTCCTGACTCTCTGCTGCTGATAAGTCACATCAACAGCAATTTTTTGTACAAGAATGTGTCAATTAAGTTTCACCGTTACTGTCTAAAACAGTATCAAGGACATTTAATGTTAAAGTCAGACATATTTAGTCATCTGATGAACAACAGGGTAGCACATGTTCACCATGAATGAGATTTTTAACATATTTATTTGCCAGATTTTCAAGAAATGTAAAGAAGTATCATCATTCACTATAAATAAGCGTAACAGAGTGGACATGTTATGTTTTACCTCATCAATGAATCATTGTAAGACATTAAAAAACTAACATATTTACCTCCTGATTCTAGTCAATGATGTCACTCTATGAATGTTTGTTACTTCCTGAGAGTCATGTAACCAGAGGGCTTCTGATCAGAGGAACAGGAGACACAATGTGTTTTAATGATTTTTAGTATTAAGAATGTATTCATAACAAAAAACAACATTAAATGAGGAATGTTGTAAATAAAGCTACACAATAATAATTAATATAATTTCTTTGATTTGATTTTAAGTTAAGTTGAGTGAATGTGATAGTTTAGTCTACTTTTTATTTTTTAATTATTATTTAAGTGTGAGTACATATAACTGTTGTGACAATGATAGTGATGTATCAAAAACCAAGTCAGAGGTGATAAAAGAAACACACAGTGTGTTAAGTCAAATGCAGCAGAGTTTATTGTGCACAACAAACCTGGGGACCCTTCAGCGAATAAGACCCGCTCTCTGCCTCCCGTAGCCAGCTTTTATACCCTTGGTTGGGCTGGCATCATGACATCATAACCAATCAAGCATTACCATATGTCCCATTGTCCCACCCACTGTGACTGTCACCCAAACTACAGATGGCCTTTCTATGACCTCATGTAAAACCCTCTTTATTTTTTTATAAGCCACATATACGTTTCACACTCTCCTTATGTTTGACAACAAAGTTTTATTCTCCATCAGACACCATTATAATCCTTCTTACTGCATTAAAAATATTCTGTGTATAAAAATGATATATTTGTTTAAACACATGTTTTTTGAAAGAGTTGTCATACACAGTGTTATCCCTGCACACACACACAGTGCTATTTACACACATCCCTCAACAGTTTTTTATCAGTTGCAGCCCACATATAACCTCCATGTTTTGTATCTCCTCTTCACAGATAGTTGTTATTCCCTCACATTCTACCCTACAGTGTGCAGGCTTTAAATGAGCCTTTGAGTAAAAAACTATTATTAGAAAGACACTGGAATATTATATTCATCAGAAGTCACTCATTGATAATAATTTGATGCTACCAATAAATACACTACAATAGAAAAAGTTTAATCAGCTCAGACAGACTGTTAGAAACAAGTACTTGACAGTTATTAATATGTCTTAGCAATAGCAATATGTCTTATTCTGTATCTCAAATGAGACTGAAATGACACCGAATAGTAGGAACGACCCAGAAATGAGGAACCAGACACAAATTATCAGACCTACACTTCACAAACACACTGGATAGCCTCAACTGGATAAACAACAGGAAGACCATGGAAATTAGTCATTTATTTACAAACAGTAGTAAAGTACAATCAAACATGACAAAAGATCAGTCAAACTCACAAAAAAAAAAAAAAAAAAAACCTCTTAATAATGGAGCATCAACTGATAAGGGATGAATAAAAGCAGAGTACACATCGGGCCCAGATGAGACTCATCTGGATCATCCCTCTTCAACTTCCTGCAACAACAAAACACAGGCAAAAGACAGGCACCCAGTGTCCAGGTGGAGGGATCATCACAGCTATCAAAGCTGTTTGAATGCAGAGGAGACATTGTTGAAGCAGCAGCGCCACCTGCTGTTCAATCAACAAACTACCAGCTAATGTCAGATCTGCTCTGTGTGAACTGTTATCCAACATTAAACTTTGTATTTAAAAAAACAATTTTAACACTGTGTCTCTGCAGAACAGCTGCAGCTTTTATTCTTTGGACTTTACTCACAGACTGGACAGAGTGCTGCACCAAGTTGTCAAAACTCAAAACTAATGTTTATTAAAAATGTCTCTATCATTGAACATTGACAATCAAGCTGAAGAGTAGTATTTCTTTTCATCATGTGTCTGATGTATTTACCAATATTTAAAATGTATTTATATATTTACTGGACCTCAGTGGTATTGCATGTTAAGACATTTCAGCATTTGACCAGAAATTACGTTCACATTTTACAAATGGTTTGTGGTTTAAAGGGTCACTAGTTTTACACTGAGATCAGTTTCAAGTTTTTATTCTACAGGTTTGATTCACTTCCTGTAATAAAACACTTGACTGTGACTCTCATTAGAGGGTTTCATAGAATGATCAAAGCCAAATATGAAGATGTGAAACAAAATAAATACTTCAAGGCCTAAATAGATTCCCTGCTTATAGATATTCTCAAACACTGAATAGCTGATGACAATTAAAGAAAAAAGGGAAATAAAATATTTTTGTGCATGCTTTTATCGAACAAAAAACAGATAACATTAATTCACACATGTTATGTCTAGTATAATTATCTATTAGAAAAATAGATTAAAGTTTAATTTCCTTGCTCTCAACAAAAACAAAAATATCTTTGGAAATAAAAGGAATCACAAGGAGAAAAGAGCATAAATAAATAACATGAATTAAATGTGTAAAATTATTGCAAATTTTTCCACTCTGAAATATGACATAAGGAGGGTCAATGAAAAGAAAAACATTAAATTAAATTGAATTAAATTAAATCAAGAAAAAATGTCTACCCTTAGGCGTAAGCACCTCCCTTTACAATTCTCTCAAGGCAAGTTCATAGCCAAGAACACCAGCATGTTAATTTTGGTAAGTTTCAAACACGCACGCTGACATGTTACCACATTCCCTGATGTGCTGAAGATGGTGAAATAGTGGCAGGTATACACAGATGCCGCCAAGCTGATTTAGGTAAGTAAAGCCCTATTGGCACGGGATTAGTTTTACCTGAGTATGTCTGGTAATTTGTAAATTACCCCCTCTAGGAACTACATGGTGCCAGACCCACCAGGCCTGTTCAATGGCCACGTCTGGCCCATGTACCTAAAACACAAGGACATCATTACATCCATCCATCCATCCATCTTCTACCCCAGCTGCTTACGGGCAAAGGCAGGGTATATCCTGGACTGTTGCCTGCTTGTCGCAGGGCCACATATAGATGAACAACACTTATAGACTAACAACCATTCACACTCACATCCACACCTACAGGCAATTTAGTCTGCTCAATTCACCTATCCCCATTGTTGCATGTTTTGGCCGTGGGAGGACACACTAACCCTGCGCCCAACCCGGGAGTCAACCCCAGGAACCTTGCTGTGCTGTGATCTTGCTGTGAGGCAACAGTGCTAACCCCTGTGCCGCCGTGCTGCCCAGGACATCATTACAGATACAGGTAATTACAGACATAGGAAATGGCAAATGGTAATTTGCCATGTCTGTAATTACCCCAGACATCCCCAGGTAATACTAATCCCATACAAATAGGGCTTAAATTATCTTCTCGCTTGAATCCAAAGTATTGCCAAATTGCAGAAGTGCTATTTCTTTTAGCCACAAGCGATTCCTCTGTATTTTCACCACTCTGCTCTCTGGCCTCCACCAATCTCTTTACTCTTCTGGCTAACTACCTTGCAGGAACATTAGCGGAGCTGGGCATCTTCTGATTGGCTAAAAGATTGTCATCTGACTGGATAAACGATATGCATACATAGTCCAAGGTGGCCCAGGCTGCTTCTGATTGGCCAAATGTCAGTATGCTGCGTGTGTAAGCATGGCACATGTAAACAAAACGTATTGCATTTCAGATCAGCATTTGCAATGTGTTTATCATGCACCTGTGAAAATAAATGTAAAGGATGCAATGAATAGAAGGAAAAAAGAACAGAGCTGCAGCAGAGCAGTCCATATACACTGTCAGAGCCAGAGGGCCAAACAGGGATGACGGTGAACTGCACATTGCATCTGACAGTGGAGCTGAGCAGTTCTCAGCAGTCTCAGAGCAGTTCAGACTGAAGCACTGAGAGTCGTCTCCACTTCTTCTGATTCCTCTGTCATCTCTGCTGGATGAAGCTTCCTCTCCACTCCACCTCCCAGTAACATGGTCCAGTCAGAGCCTATGTACACACCAGCTGCTGCTGCTGCTCATCAGGACAAAGCTGCTCCTCTCAGATCACACTACCTCATGTTCATCACCACCACCACCTGTAGAGAGAAGGAGAGAAGAGAGGAGAAGACTCAGAGTTGACAGAGACTCACTTCATCAGCTTCAGTCAGTGAAGCAGCACATCCAGTATAAAGAGCAGCAGGGACTTCAGTCCTGTTCAGACCAGAGGTGGAGCAGCTGTGGAGCGGAGCTGCTTCCTCTCAGCTCTCATGTTAACGTGTTGGAATGAACACACTGAGACCTGCACACACTTTTAGCATCAAGTGTGTTTCCTCTGCACATTTGACTGATCACAACCAGCCGCTCTGATTGGCTGACTATTCTCTCTGTGTCTTCCTGTCTCCATCCTCCTCTCACAGCTTCACTGAGGAAAGCAGCCACTGAGAAGGTTGGAGCTTCACAGGAAACACTGGCTCTTTTCTTTGATACTAACTGGGTTTAATACAACAGAGCTGAAGGCAGCGTGGATTGACTCCAACCCTCTACTGACCTCAGAGTGTCCAGTCTGTAGTCTGGACTCTTCTCAAGATCACACAGATCCTTCATGTCTGAATCCTGCAGCTTGTTTCCACTAAGGACTAATTCTCTCAGATGGGAGGGGTTGGACTTCAGAGCTGAGACCAGAGAATCACAGCTGATCTTTGACAAACTGCAGTAACTCAATCTGAATAAAGAATAAAAGATGAAGATAAAACGGTGAATGATCAAAATAGATCATAACAATATTTACACACACACACACACACGCACACACACAAACACACACACACACACACACACTACAACAGATACGCCAATTAAAGATATAAGATCTACGACAGTAACAAACAATGAACTGACCTCAAGGTCTCTAGTCCACAGTCTGGACTCTGTAGAAAACCGCACAGAGTATTCAGTCCTGAATCCTTCAGGTTATTTTCTATCAGGTCAAGGTCTCTCAGATGGGAGGGGTTGGACTTCAGAGCTGAGACCAGAGAATCACAACTGATCTCTGTCAAACTGCAGTTGTTCAATCTGAATAAAGAATAAAAGATGTAGATAAAATTGTGAATGATGTGGTCAAATGTGTCCTGATCAATGATGTTTTCTTTGACATTAACACAGAGACTTTGTCCTTGTCTTATTGTGGATCATCATCATGTCAGCCTTCTACACACATCATCCAAATGTCAACACAACATTCATACACCTGTTGATGTGGACACAGATTCATTTCATTTATTCCATCACCTTTTCTTCCTGAAGCTGAGGTTTGTGTCATTAAACATGTTAAAGGAACAGTTCACACTTTCTTGTCGTCCTCTTGTCTGCCTTTAAATAAACCCTGCTCTCATCTGTAGTTATGCTGCTCCTCCATTGGTCCTATAAACTGTCAATCATATCCTGTGAGGAATTCTGGGAAGTGACCACAGAAGCTTGATGCTGTTTATTTATGAGGTTTCATGAATCACTGATGAAAACTGACATTGTAAAGTGTTGTAACTTCAACTTTTAGTGAGTGGTAATGCAGCGTGTCCTTGTCCTTCAGTCAACAACTTGAACTGGATAAACTGAGAAATACAACAGCTACAGGAAGTGAACTGACCTCAGAGTCTCCAGTCCACAGTTTGGACTCTCCAGTCCATCACACAGAGACTTCACTCCTGAATCCTGCAGTTTGTTGTTACTCAAGTTCAATTCTCTCAGGTAGGAGGGGTTGGACTTCAGAGCTGAGGCCACAACTTCACAGTCAGTCTCTGAGAGTCCACAGTCATAAAATCTGTAATTAGAGAAAATATTAGAAAAAACAATAATTCTCATTTCTCTCTCAGATCTGCAGAGTTTTAATGGGAAACTTTGTTTAGTTTCGTTCTTCGTTTTTTTCTACATACAAATTAACGCTAACATCGTTAGCATTTAACTATTTGTTTAATGTTAAAAACAAGGTCTAAACCAATCTGTCTGTCAAATACACTGTCAACATATGTCTTTTACCAATGAATGAACAAATAGCTGGCTAGCTCCTCTGACCCCTTTTTTTTTGTTTTTTTGTTTTTTTTGCTTATTTACATTAACAATCAGTAATAGAAACCATCAGAAAATGACAGTGTTTTTATAAAATCACCTCCTTTTACCAGTTCACACATTCAAGTATCACTATTTGTCAGTAGATTAAATGAGCTTTGTACCAGAAGGTGGTGGATCAGTCCAGTTCATCTGACCCTGATCCACTATTACTAAACGGTGATCATTTCATGTAAACAGCTTCAATAACATCACAAAATATTTCCTCCATCTTATCTTTAGACTCTTACTGTGTTATTTATTTTTGTTTCCATATATTTCCATTTTCAATGTAATTGGAGCCTGGATTCAGGAGATTAATTGGGCATATTAGATGATGGTGGGGCAACGCAGTCTTTTCCATGTCTAAGAAACACTGTCCTCCCCTGCTGTTAGTTAACCTTCTCAATGTTTGAGCCACTTTTTTTAGTGAGTCTCTGTGACAAATTTGCATTTCTTCACATCACTGGTGTATGTGAGGGAGAAGAAGAAACTCTGACTCATTTGATGCCACCTGTTGCATTAGACCACCGGGTCTCTGGACCCTGAATACCCTGAATGAAGACAACACGTCTTATTCAGACTTTTTTCTAGGGAAAAAATACGGGGTCAGTGCGTCAGAGCTAGAAAGTCCTCAGTTTGACTGCCAGGTCAGGAGCAGGGTCTTTCTGTATGGAGTTTGTATGTTGCCTGTGTCCTCCCACAATCCAAACATCCATGCATTGGGGATAGGTGAATTGAGCATGCTAAAAATTGTCTGAATGGTTGTTTGTCTATGTGTGGCCTTGTGAAGAGCTGGCATTACCCTGTGAGTAGCCGGGATAGGCTCCAGGAAGCACCATCTTCAGAAATGTCCTTGTTTACAGGAGGATGCTTAAGTTGAGTGAAAATGCTGTAGTATATGCCATACCAGTTGGTGGCACTGTTATGCTTCCACAATCATATATGAAACCAAAGAAGCAATATGTTTATAGCAAACATTATAAAATTATAAATAATATAAAAATTATAAAATAGCAACAAACATTTGTTGACAGCTCTGAAATAGTGACATGAGGCTAAACAGTATCTGCATGTCTCTTAAAACTGCCATTGTTAATGTTAATGTTCCTTGGGGCCGGTGTGTAATGTCATTGACTTTGCATTAAGCCTTTTCACAAGGAAAAGCTGGGAGGGCCTTTTTTTTATTCCATGTAAACAGGTTTCCATGTAAACAAAAGGTCTAAACAACAATAAACTTTTCTGTTCTGCCTACTTCTGCATTTATGTCGACTCCGTGTGAACAGACCCTTAAAGGACTGCAAATTCCATTTTCACTGTCCACTGTGGTCCACTAACAATAACACCTTCCTGTAATCAGCACGTCATTCAATCAGGAAACTCTAGCAAAATGTTGTACTGCTGAACACTGTGAGCCAGGGACTCTGATATTGGAGGTGTGGTTTTTCACCAAGTGATGGTGAGAGGAATACATTTTACCATCACAGTGAATATGAAGCTGGTATGTTAACTTAAAATACTTGCATAGTGCATCTTCACGCAGAAACAAACAATTACAACAAGTAACAAGTTAAGTAATTAAGTAATTCGTTAAGTAATCCGCACCATAGAAGCTAGGACATACGCTAGCGTAGTTAGTCAGTTGCTGGTAGCCAGTGCGGACTGACCTAGTGTAGCACCTCCAGCCTCGCCCAGCAATTCCTGAGCAGCCGGGAAAGCTTTGGGGAAAACCTGGTCTGATTAGGATTGAAGCCATCCATCCCACTTTGGATGGAGCAGCTCTCTTATCTAGAAATCTGATGGATTTTATTAGACGTAAAACCTGACAACCCAGAGTTGAGACCAGGAGGAAGAGAGAACATAAGATTATCAAATGTGGATCATTAAACATAAGATCACTTCAATCCAAATCTTGGTTAGTGAATGATTTGATAATTGATCATAACATTGACCTATTTTGCATCACTGAAACTTGGCTAAAGCAGGAGGATTTTGTTAGTCTGAATGAATCAACTCCTCCAACTCATGTTAACACTCACATTCCTCTAGACACAGGCCGAGGAGGAGGAGTTGCAGCCATTTTAACTCTAATCTAATGATTAATCCTAAACCTAAGGCTAGATATAACTCATATGAAAGTCTCACTCTTAGTCTCTCACATCCAAACTGGAAAATGCAAAAACCAGTTGTGATAGTTACTGTGTATCATCCACCTGGTCCTTATTCTGAATTTATAACTGAATGTGCCGCTAAGGTTGCAGCTGAAAATGAAGGTTAAATTTGTATCAGCCTGTCCATGGTAACATCAGCCTAGAATCCAGCAGTGCATTGATTTGATTTTAATTTAATTACAGTCACATCTACTTAAACGTATGCGTTTACACAATCGTCGATCTTTTACCAGCTGTCTTCTCGGCTTTTAGCAGCTGTCAAAGTGTTGCTTTTTGCAAGGATTATCAGCCGGTATTCCTCATATTGTTGTAAAATCATCATCTGCTCTTTGGCTGTGCAGTCCCCGCTCTGCTACTGGTTCTCTTTTCCATTTTTGTGATTGGCGATCTGCTGCAAACACTGCCTCTTTTATGTGAACTCGCTCACGTCTAGATTGGAAAAACCTGGGTTGACTAATTGAGCTGATAACCAGCTTTGTAGTACCACTTAGAGAGACTGCGATTGTTAGGATTAGTGAAGTGAGATAACTTAAGGAGATCCTGGGTATGTTAAACCCGCTTCGTAGCACAGGCCTCAGGTCATCAAACTTCAGGATTGTCTTAAAGACATAAAGACCTGGATGGCCTCTGTCTGGAGTCCAACCAGAGAGTCTTAGGAGGTCTCCTGGGTCGGACAAGGATTAGATCAAAAACCATCCAGACAGTCATTAACAACCTGAGGCAGATAAACAGTGATAAAATCTTTGATCAGGACATATCCTTTGTATCTCATATTAGACAAGTCTCTAAGAACAGATTTTTTCCACCTACGTAATATTGTAAAAATCAGAACCATCCTGTCTAGAAAGGATGCTGAAAAGTTAATTGATCATTTGTTACCTCTAGACTGGACTACTGTAACTCTCTACTATCAGGGTGGTCCAGTAACTTCATCAAAACCCTTCAGCTAATCCAGAACCACCAGTACTGACAGGAAGTAGGACCAGAGATCATATTTCTCCTGTACTGGCTGCTCTGCATTGGCTTCCTGTCAAATCTAGAATTGAATTAAAATCCTCCTGCTTGACTATAAAACCCTTAATGATCAGGCTCCATCATATCTTAAGGAGCTCATAGTTCCTTATTATCCTAATAGATCACTTTGATCACCAACTGCTGGTTTACTTGTGGTTCCTAGAGTCTCTAAGACCAGAATGGGAGGTAGAGTCTTCAGTTATCAGGCTCCTCTCTGATGGAACCAGGTCCAGTTTGGGTCCAGGAGGCAGACACCGTTTCTACATTTAAGGTTAAACTAAAAACTTTCCTTTATGATAAAGTCTATAGTTAAGGATGGTCCAGGCAGGACACGGGCCTGCCTGGACCATCCTTTAGTTAAGCTGCTATAGGATTAGACTGCTGGGGGACTCTGACAATACACTGCTCCTCTTCTCTCTGTCCCTCACTCCTCACGTCTCTGTCTCTCCCTCACACTTCATGTCTTTATATCAATATATTACATATTATTAACATCATCTGTTCTCTGTCACAGTTGTGTCCCCCACCCCCTTTCGCTTTTTCAGGTAGTTTTGACTCCAAAGATGTTGGATCCAGATTATTTGCTACTGATGACGACATCATCATCATTACTGTAAAGGTAATTTTTCTTTAACAACTACTTGTAAACATCTTCCTCCCCCTCTCCCCCGTCCTCCTCCCCTCCCATTCCTCTGTCTCTTCTCTTTCTCTTTTCTCTGTTTTCATCTCTCCCCAGCCGGTCGAGGCAGACGACCATCCACTCTGAGTCTGGTTCTGAGTCTGGTTTCTTCCTATTAAAAGGGAGTTTTTCCCTCCATTGTCGCCAAGTGCTGCTCATTGTAAAGTGCCTTGAGATAAATATTTTTACAATCTGGCGCTGTATAAATAAAACTGAATTGAATTGTTTCTATGTGAAGAACTAAACTACTGATCTACACCGACTGATGATGTTAATGATCATGTCTGGACTCACAGAGCCTTCCTGCAGTTCCTCACAGCTGGGATCAGTCTCCGTCTTCCCTCCTTTGATGTGTTGTACTTCTTCAGGTCCAACTCATCCAGAACCTCCTCTGACATCTGCAGCATGTAGGCCAGAGCTGAACACTGGATCTCAGAAAGTTCCTCTGATCTGGTCTCTGACTTCAGGAACTCTTGGATCTGCTGATGAACTGAGTGGTCGTTCATCTCTGTCAGACAGTGGAAGATGTTGATGCTTCTGTCAGGAGAGATTTTATCACTGTTCATCTTCTTCAGGTTGTTGATGACTCTCTGGATGGTTTCTGGACTGGTCTCTGTCTGACCCAGCAGACCTCCTAAGACTCTCTGGTTGGACTCCAGACAGAGGCCATGAAGGAAGCGAACAAACAGGTCCAGGTGACCGGTTTTACTTTGAAGGGATTTCTCCATGACTCTACTCAGGGAGACATCGAGTGATGGGTTGTAGTTTCCCAAAAGCTTAGAAATCGTCTCAGAAAATGTCTTTGGGTTTTCTTCTCTGTGTTTCCAGTCTTTCCCCAGGAAGTTTTTCAGTACCTTTCTCTTCCTGTTGGTGAAACAGTGGAACATGTAGACTGCAGCCAGAAACTCCTGAACACTCAGATGAACAAAGCAGTAAACTGTTTTGTGGAAGATCACACTCTCTCTTCTGAAGATCTCTGTACAGACTCCTGAGTACACCAAGGCCTCTGAGACACCAAGACCACACTGATCCAGGTCTTCTTGGTAGAATATGATGTTTCCTTTCTGCAGCTGTTCAAACGCCAGCCTCCCCAGCTTCAGGAGAACTTCCCTGTCAGCCTCCGTCAGCTCCCGTGGACTCGTCTCATGGTACTTGTGCTTCTTCCTCTTTGTCTGAACCAGCAGGAAGTGTGAGTACAGGTCCGTCAGGGTCTTGGGCAGCTCTCCTCTCTGCTCTGTGGTCAACATGTGCTGCAGAACTGTAGCACTGATCCAGCAGAAGACTGGGATCTGACACATGATGTGGAGGCTCCTGGACGTCTTGATGTGTGAGATGGTTCTGTTGGACAGCTCTTCATCACTGATCCTCCTCCTGAAGTACTCCTCCTTCTGGGCGTCGGTGAAGCCTCGTACTTCTGTTACCCTGTCCACACATGATGGAGGGATCTGATTGGCCGCTGCAGGTCTAGAAGTGATCCAGACCAGAGCTGAGGGAAGCAGATTCCCCCAGATGAGGTTTGTCAACAGCAGGTTGACTGATGACGTCTGTGTGACGTCAGACACGACCTCCATGTTGTTGAAGTCCAGTGACAGTCTGCTTTCATCCAGGCCGTCAAAGATGAACAGCACTTTACAGACAGCCAGCTGCTCTGCTGTGAGCTTCTGTAATGTTGGATGGAAAACATGGAGCAGCCTGAGAAGACTGTACTGCTCATCTCTGATCAAGTTCAGCTCCCTGAACGAAAGCAGAACCAGCAGACTGACGTCTTGGTTTTCTGAGCCCTCTGCCCAGTCCAGAGTGAACTTCTGCACCAAGAAGGTTTTTCCAACTCCAGCGACACCGTTGGTCAGAACCGTTCTGATGCGTCCATGTTGGTCAGGTAAGACTTTAAAGATGTCGTGACACCTGATGGCAGCGTGATGGAGGGTCTTCATCTTGGAAACTGTCTCCAGCTGCATCACCTCATGTTGGGTATTAACCTCTTCACTCTGTCCCTGTGTGATGTAGAGCTCAGTGTAGACCCTGTTGAGGAGGGTTTCACTTCCTGTTCCATCAGTTCCTTCAGTCACATGTTGACATCTGGTCCTCAGACTGGTCTTATGTTCATCTAAAACCTGCTGCAGACCACTATCTGCTGACAGAGAACAAACAATGTCAGACTAAAGACAGAGAATCTGACAATCTGAGGATTATTTTCATCAGCCACAGAAAAACTAAAGACAAGGAGAGAAAAGCTTCTTCATGTTGATGAAGTTACTGGACCACCCTGATAGTAGAGAGTTACAGTAGTCCAGTCTAGAGGTAACAAATGATCAATTAACTTTTCAGCATCCTTTCTAGACAGGATGGTTCTGATTTTTACAATATTACATAGGTGGAAAAAACTGTTCTAGACACTTGTCTAATATGACACACAATGACATGTCCTGATCAAAGATTAGTCCAAGGTTCCTCACAGTAGAACTGGAATCCAAAGTGAGGATTCCAGATTAGCTATGTGATCTGAAAATGATGTTCTGAGATGTTTAGGGCCAAGTATGATGAATTCATGTTGTGGTGTTTATAATCATCTTAAATGTTGATGCTGTTTGACAGATCACATGACACTGTAGAAAACAACACGTGACACATGTTCAGTCTTACTTTGTCCAGAGCTGCTCTGACTGGCTGTCTGCAGTCCAGCTCTGGTTCTGGATCTTTGTCCACACTGGGGACAGGAGGAGTCTCCAGATGGACCAGACTGGTCCCAGTATGAGCTGCTGCACTGTCTGCAGAACCAGTGTCCACAGCTGGAGGAGACTGGATCCTTCAAGACGTCCTGACACAAAGCACAGCAGGACAGCTGCTGGTCCACAGAGACAGGACTCTCGCTCTTCTCTCTGTGGAGACATGAACATGTTCATCATAACAAGTTACATCACTGGTGGAAAAACAACAGTCACATGATGAACTCTGGTCTACACTGTAGAAAGTGGGATTGCAGTTAATTCATATTTCAAATGAATTAGAGTCTATTCATTATAAAAAATATTATATGTGGTTTGGTTTATAATTATATGAATTAAACAAATTTTAATTATTAGTTACTTTTATCTTACTCAGTTTTGTGTGAATAAAATCATCATAAGAAACATCTAAATAGCTAATCATATCCACTCATTCAGAGGTCTTAATTTGTATCACTTTGTACTTCCGCTCATCATTTTGTGCTACATAGATATCGTTGTTGGCAGTACTTTTCGGGTTTGCTGTTTCTCAAATTTAAGACGCTTTTAATTAACCAACAAAATATAGCACTAGACAGTTCCCCTGCGGGGAATCGTGAGTGGGGCTGTGCGCCGTAGCAGTCTACACTAAGATGATATGATGCTACGATGCTAAGGTGCTACAATTTCCTTTTTCACCTCAACTTATCCTTATTTATTCGCAAAAAAAAGGAATTATTTGCGACTAGCGTTTTATCCTTATCCTCATCCTTTTTCCATAATGAAATGATTTGCGATGCTAGTCGTGAATCATTTTATTATAGAAGGAAGGGAATAATGAAATGAGGGAAATGATACAATAAGGTCATCTTATCATTAAGGAAAGGAAGGAGGGAAATCATTAAGATGAAAAAGGAAATTATTAAATTATTTCCTTTTTAAACTTGTTTTGTCCTTTATCCATGTCCTTTATCCAACTTTTCACCTAATCACATTCATTTAAAATGGGGAGGACGTCGAGGAAGAGACAGTAGAGACTAGATGTTTACAAGTAGTTGTTAAAGTAAAATTATCATTACAATTAATATTACAATAATAATAATAATAATGTCATTGAAGAATTTGAATCCAACTGCTCTGGAGTCAAAATGACCTGAAAAAGAGAAAAGGGGTGGGGGGACACAACTGTGACAGAGAACAGATGAGTGTTAATAATATGTAATATACTGATATAAAGACATGAAGACTCTACCTCCCATTCTGGTCTTAGAGACTCTAGGAACCACATTAAACCAGCAGTTTGTGATCCAAGTCATCTATTAGGATAATAAGGAACTATGAGCTCCTTAAGATATGATGGAGCCTGATCATTAGGAACTTTATATTCCAGCAGGAGGATTTTAATTCTATTCTAGATTTGACAGGAAGCCAATGCAGAGCAGCCAGTGCAGGAGAAATATGATCTCTGGTCCTACTTCCTGTCAATACTGCAGCGTTCTGGATTAACTGAAGGGTTTTGATGAAGTTACTGGACCATCCTGATAGTAGAGAGTTACAGTAGTCCAGTCTAGAGGTAACAAATGATCAATTAACTTTTCAGCATCCTTTCTAGACAGGATGGTTCTGATGTTTACAATATTACGTAGGTGGAAAAAACTGTTCTAGAGACTTGTCTAATATGAGACACAATGACATGTCCTGATCAAAGATTAGTCCAAGGTTCCTCACAGTAGAACTGGAATCCAAAGTGATGACGTCCAGATTAGCTATGTGATCTGAAAATGATGTTCTGAGATGTTCAGGGCCAAGTATGATGACTTCAGTTTTGTCTGAGTTTAGGTTTAAGTAAGAAACTCTGAGTCATCCAGGTCTTTATGTCTTTAAGACAATCCTGAAGTTTGATGACCTGGTTAGTTTCATCTGGTTTCATAGATAAGTACAGCTGGGTATCGTCTGCATAACAATGGAAGTTTATATTGTGCTTCCTGATGATGTTTCCTAAGGGAAGTATGTACAAGATAAAGAGGATTGGTCCTAACACAGAACCCTGTGGAACTCCATGACTAACTGCAGTACATGTGGAGGACTCATTGTTTACATGAACAAACTGAATCTATCTGATAGATACGACTTAAACCAAGAAAGTACCAAGAAAGTGCAGTGATTCCAACAACATGTTCTAGTCTATGTAATAGAATGTTATGATCAATTGTGTCAAACGTTACGTTGACATTATTAATGTTCAAAGTAGCTGCTGAAGCAGTTGCTAATCTAACAAGACACACACACACACACACCCCTCCCCTCTGTGCAGACACTTAAGAAGACACTTAAAACAGCACCTTGAACTACTGCTATTTATGCAAAAAGTAAAGCAGACATCCACAAAATTTCTTTCAGATTCACAGCTACAAGGCCTTCATGAACACATAGATGTGTTTTATTTCTTCCTAGGATCAAAAATGTGGACAGTAGAGCAACTAACAATTTTCCTTTTCTCCCTCAAGCCTTCACTGGATTAACATGGGACCCTATGGGGCAGTTAGGCTGTACTCTTGTCACTTTGAGGCTTCTCATTCAAAAACTGTAAATGCTATCGTTTAGGTAGACACATTGTGGGAATCAGGAAGAGTGTGATTCCAATTTTGGAGAATATTATATGTGTAGAGTAAAATTTGTGGCTGTGAACACAGTTTTAGTGAGAAATTTAGAGTTTTTTTTTAAAGCTCTCTACACTCTAGCTGCTGTGGATCCCACTCTAGCACGAACATTCTGACCACATACACACTCATTATAAAGTCTAAGTTTTCTTCAAAATTGATCAAGGTAAATGATCTGTGACTGATCAAAAAGTATACAACCTAGCAAAAAAGTTGAATGCTACATCAACACAGGAGCAGATTGTGTCCATTTTAACATTTTGTCAATGTCTCTAGGTGAAAGTATGCCAGAGCTGTAGATGTTTGAAAAAACATTGATGAATCACGATTTTTCCAACTTTTCTCATTCATTCTCTATGGGAAAATTTTTGTTAATTATTCGCGACTACATCGTGAATAATTCATATTTTGATGTAATAGCATAATAATAGTAATAGCAATAGTAATAGCATAGTAATAGCATAGCGAGTCCAATCAAGCATGTTTTGATGTATTATTTGTGTGCGCTCAACGGTGCGGGACGAGTTAGATGCCGAAAATTGCGTGGGAATAATAAAAACGGACGCGAGCAATAACAATAGTGGGGTGTGCTTCGCAGCCCACTATTGTCCACTAATTATAGCATCAAAATACCAGATGGTCCCACTGATTGTGGTAGAGGACACAAATTTAGCCTATCCCAAGGAGCTCAGGTTATTATTTACATTTAAGGTCTTCCAAAAACTCCTCCTTGAGTCTTCAAAGCTGTCCCAGTCAACAGCCTCAAGAACAAGCTACTGGCTTAAAAAACAGGCAATTGCAGTGAAAGTAATTGTTCAGGACCTGTCCAATCTGTTACACTGTTAGCTTTCAGATTTTGTTTATTGCTGGAGTTTCAGTTTGCAGCAAATTACTCAAAAATACTTCAGATGACCATACTCATTTTAGGGGAGTGGCATGTTTTGGATTTTGGCACAGGTGGCTCTTCCTACACAGAAATATACACACATCTGTCTTACAGCATGTAGCAGTATATCTTTAACAGACTGTAGGTATTCTGTAACAACTCCTTATTATCTAATAAGACAGTTCTGATATCACAAATTATTCATTATTTCATTATTTCCTCATGATTTTTCAAAATTGGTATATCAAAACATTGTAAGTGCTAACAACACTGAACCTTTAATCACATCCAAGAGTCATCTGTGTCTCCAATGCCCAAATTTGGTGGACAACTTAATAAGTAGCTTGATTATATACTAACTTTTGTAATTTTTTGTAATATTGTAAGTATCTGTAATTCCCTTAAGTAGTATTTTTTTCTTTCACTTCACTACATTTCTATCACAGTTCTTGTTACTTTAAATTTTAAAAGTGGATGTTTTTTTCCTTCTTTTTTCTTCTAAAAGCTGATTGGTTGTTGATCACTGATCAGTAGGTGAAGTCACGTCTGTAACTAACTATGAAACCAAATCAGCTCAGGCTGTTACAACAAATAACGATGCACGTGTTTTTCTGATATCAGATAATCATGTCTTCAAACATTGTCGCTATTGTACAGTCATGAAGTCAGAGGTGTAGACCTGATTTGAAGCTTCATTTGCAGCTGTTCCATTGTCTTCATGATGAACACACAACATACATGTGTACACACTCTGTTAGAGCTGTGTCTCAACACCACCATGATGTTTTGAAACAATTCATTTCAAACAATAAACTACTGACTGGTTTTCTTTGTCAGTTGTGTGGTTTCATTCTGTAACTTTCTAAAAGTTTATTATTCTGCAGCTTCTACAAGCTGCTTGGAGATGTTAGGTATTGGAAGTGTTGTGGCAATAATGCAACAATGCGGTGAAAGAAAATGTACTTTTAATACTTAAAGTCATGGTCCAGAGTGATTTGAACCCAGGGTCTGTTCAGTGCTCCTTCAAGAAACATTGTAGGTTGGTTGAAGGATTTTTGAGTCTTATTTTCATAACCAAATGGTGTAGAAGCCAAAATATATTTTTTCCTGTTTGTTTATATTTTTGTCTTTTGTCTGTTGTTCAAGAAAATGGTGAATCTGCTGATGTGGAACAACCTTCATCACCAGTTGTTGTAAAACAGTGTTTTTAATAAACTCTGGGTTCACTTACTAAGTTATCAGTACTTCAGTTTATGTGTCTGGACCCTATTCATGCTACTGCTGAAGTGAAGTGATATTTTGAGCTTTATTAGTGGTTAAAAAATGACAATTTAGATACGTTTGGCTAGTTTCATTGATCACAAATTTTGTGATCTTTGCACACGTAATCTTTAGATGAACCTTTATAAATGCATCACTTTCTGTCATCAAATTTTTAAGAATTCACCAACCACAGCCAACCAAAGTTGCCGGCAAAACTGCCAAACAGGAATTTGGCTAATATCTCTGTAATGCTTTAAGGTATAACCAAACTTAACCAAACTTGGGTCACAGTCCCAGGACCCAATCTGAGTAGGCACAATAAGATTGGTGTCATTCGACAACTATAGGATGCTGTAATTTGCAAAATGTATTTTGGCTCATATTTCTTGTGGTATTTGGATTTAAAATGTAATTGTCATGTCTGCTGATACTGTGGGTTTTCCCTAATGGCCCTTGTCAACTTTTCATGTAGCTATGGTTACATTGGCCTATTTACTGCTTGGCCCTCTCATTGCTATATCATCATTCATAACTGAATTATCTTCAACTCAGTTACATAAGAAACAGTCTCTTACTTTGTGTCTGAGGGTCCAGGTTCATCACTGAAGTGTGGAGGAGAATCTCTGGACCAGTCACTCTTCATAGACAAACAGTTGGATCCTGAATCTGCCTTCAGTCTGTTGTCATGACGCCTGCAAACACAATGTGATATGTTCTTTTTCATATCACATCAGTCATTGATAAAGTCTCTGATGAGAGTCATGTTGGGAACTCTCCACTGGCGTCACTGCACTGAAGGATGGAGGCAACACACTAACATCAACTAACAACACTGTGGTGTCAGTCACTCACTGAATGAAGTGTTTCCCACTCTCAGAATTTACTTTACTGTGAATGATTTTAGACTTCATTAATTCTTCTTTCTCTGTTAGAGGAAACATCATCACTGACTGATGAACTCAACTGCTCTCCTTCTCCTGTTCTCCTACACCTATGTTCTGCTGCCCAGTGGGTCCAGGTCTAATAAACTGACACAACAAAAAAAACTGTGAGATGTAAAGGTGTGTAGAAACATTGACTATTGTTCAAACAAAGGAAATAAAACAGTTTCTCCTCATTATGTAAATGTTCTCTGACTTTGTTAACAGCTTCAGGTTTTAATAAAGAAAGTGACAACTATGTTGTCTTGAAAGCTTCAGTGAGCTGGAAGCTTACTGAAGTTGGAAGCTTCAAAATATTCAACTCATGTAACTAACATACAACATCCACTTGTTGTCCAGAATAAAATAAACAGGAATATAATAAATAAAATTAGTTTTCCTTTCAGTTGTGACAGTTGAAAAGAAAAATCTGGCTGCTTCTCTCCTCCACCACTATAAGCATTATTATCATTATTGACATCTTTACATCTCTGTCATGTTCATCAGATACAGTAATTATGAACAAAAAATTACAAACAAAAGAAAAAAGCTCAAATGTTCTTTGTTTAGAAAAAAAATGTTAAAAAAAAGCAAGTGACCTCAACGGTCTCTGATACGGCAGAAGAACTTATCTCCTGCAGACACTATGGCAGCTGTTACAGGAAGTGACATCAACAGCAATAAACAAAGTTACAGCTGATAGTTTGGATATTTAGAAGTTTGTAGCAGGAATCTTACTTTGTATCTGAGGGTCCAAGTTCATTACTGAAGTGTGGTGGAGAATCTTTGGACCAGTCACTCTTCATAGACAAACATCTGGATCCTGGAGCTGGTCTGACCTCCTCTTCCTCCACACAAAGATTCATCTTGTGGACTTGTGTGACTCTTGTGGAGTCAGTCTGAGAGAGAAACCAGTAACACTGACTGAGAATTTACACACAGGAATCGGGACAAACAGGTTTGTTCAAGAGTCACACCCAAAGAATATCAAGGGGATACACACACACACACACACACACACACACACACACACACACACACACACACACACACACACACACACACACACACACACACACGCTAACAGAGTGTACAGTTTAATAAACTCCATCTGGTCGTAATTGGAGGATGAATATGAATTATTCAGTTCATCATAACGTTATTTCACAGTGTTGATTCTGAGAAAACAGGAAATAACACACAGTTTTTAACCTGCTGCTTTTCTCCCAGAGTGTGGACACAAGTTCACTATGACTCCCTCTACAGTCACAGACAAACTGACTCAGTTTAACAGTAAAAAAATAATGTTGTTTTAACACTCACCTTCCTCTTACTTTCTTCCTCCTGCTCCGTTCACTTCATGAAATGGAGTCTATTTACAGGAAATCATGAGACTGTGCGTGCGCAGACGTGTGTGTGTGTATATATACGTAGGTGTATGTTGTGTATTAATAATATGTTTTTATGTATTTTAAGTATCATCAGCAGTAGAAGATAAGGAGGAGGTCTGTTCTCTTCGTATCTGAGTTTTAAATCCAAGCTGTGTGACAGTGACATGGGTAAGTGTCCGTCCAGCAGCAGCTTGAGCTTCTTTGCGCGTCTACTAGTACATTTACGGTACCAACGCTGACAGGGCCAAAACGTGCTGTTAACATAAGTGATGATTCCTGTATAGGTTTGCTCATATTTCCACTTGGTTCTTGTGAACAATGATCCTGATTATTACCAAACAAATAAAAGCAACAGCTGGAGCCACAGGAGGACTTTTATTTTGGAGGCTCGCTTCGCCCTGGTTCATATCACACATGAAAAGGATGAGAAGAAATGAAAGAGCGGCTTCCTGAGGTGGAGGAGTCGCTTCTCCGGGAGTAACGGGAGTAAGAGCGAAGCTGGAGCCGCTGCTAGACGACTGCGGTCAAACCAGCCACTGCATTAACTTCTTTGCGCGTTTATTATTGCATTGCATAATATTTTTTTTCTTTATGAAATAATAACTTAGATAATGTACAGTGAAAATATGCAAAGACACAGAAAACGAAATGAATAATAAGAAAATAGAGTTTGAAAATTCTATGAGCAAAATTACACATCAAACTCAATGTTAATCAACATTTCATTAAATTAAACCCAATAATAAAATAAATATTAATGCTGAGAAAGATTCAGATCAGAAACAGGGTCTAGGACCCAGATATTATACAGTCAATGAGAAAAAAAAATTAGAACAGTGCCAAAAACATCAGAATATTACCCTTATCTATTACTGTCACCAATATTGAGACCGACATTTAAACTGGTCTAGACTGTTTTTTACTTGTTTAGGCTGGCTACTGGCTACTGGCTACTGGCTACTGGCTACTGGCTACTGGCTACTGGCTACTAGCTACTGGCTACTGGCTACTGGCTACTGGCTACTGGCTACTGGCTACTGGCTACTGGCTACTGGCTACTAGCTACTGGCTACTGGCTACTGGCTACTGGCTACTGGCTACTGGCTACTGGCTACTGGCTACTGGCTACTGGCTACTGGCTACTGGCTACTGGCTACTGGCTACTGGCTACTACCCTTAAGTTGAACCTTGTTATATGGCAAATACACCTCTTATACTCTCCTCACAGTGTCTCTCACACTGAAGGGAAATATCCTCTTGGCTAAAATGGGGCATTTTAGGCTAAGGCATATTAAATTTAAAAAAGTTAATTTAATTGTTCTGTAAATATGAACACCCTGCACGAGGTCAATGTGGTTATATGGTTTGTGTGGTTTCATGAGTAATATATATAAAATGAATAGTAATGAGTAATATATATATGTGTGTGTGTGTGTGTGTGTGTGTGTGTGTGTGTGTGTGTGTGTGTGTGTGTGTGTGTATACACATATATATATAACTCCCAGAACAAGAACCAGTAACCATCTCAATGGCAGACATCCAAGAAAGAGAGTCAAAGATGCTGACAAAGAGCTGGACAGCACCAGGCCTCGATATGATCCATGCCTACTGGCTGAAGAAGCTAACTGCACTCCATGAGCGCCTAGCAGCACAGATGAACCATCTGCTGATGGATGGGTCCCACCCAGAGTGGCTAACCCAGGGCAGGACAGTCCTAATCCAGAAGGACCCCAGAAGGGACCCATCCCATCCCATCCAACTACTGGCCAATAACCTGCCTCTGCACAACATGGAAGGCCCTGTCAGGCATCATTGCGTCTAAGATGAGTAAGCATGTGGCCTCAATACATGAGCGGGGCTCAAAAGGGAATTGGTAGCAACACCAGAGGAGCCAAGCACCAACTGCTAGTTGATAGAGCAGTCGCTTGAGACTGTAAGGACAGACCAACCTGTGCACCGCCTGGATTGACTACAAGACAGTCTATGACTCAATGTCCCACTCATGGATACTGGAATGTCTGGAATTGTATAAGATCAACAGGACCCTAAGGGCCTTCATCCAGAACTCGATGGGAACGTGGAAGACAACCCTTGAGGCTGACTCAAAGCCAACAGCCTAAGTCAACGTCCGCCATTTTTACAACGGGAGTCTATGGGAGTGTCGCCACTCTCTGGTGAGCCACATGTGAGAGACATGTATGCTGTTAAGAACGGGAGTCAATAAAAAAATAAGTTACTTGTTAACAACACAGCCTCATCCTTGGAACATGAACATGACAGTTACGTTTTTAAGTCTTTCATTGTCATTTATCAATGGAAACTTGTATCTATGGTCGGATTCACACCACACAGCGCGTGAGCGGCATGAGGCGGAAGCTGTCTGCGCGCGGCGTGGGAGCGTGTATGTCTGTATGTGTATGTCACACCAGGCATGTCAGTGTGTGCAGCGCATCAGTTGTGAGCCTTGTCTTTAAACGAACGCGTGCTCATAGCCCTGTGATGTCCTGGACTCGTGGTGTGAGCGGTATCAGAGCAGAACCGGAGTGAGACGGAGCGATCGCTCCAGTCTTTGGATAAAAACCCGCACTCCGCTCTGCTCACATGCTCTGGTCTGGCGTGAGAGTGAATGAGAGTGAATTGAATTATTATTATTACATCTTATCAATTCATATCTTATTATGTTTGTATATTTTCATGATATTGATGTGGGAAAACAAAGGAGACCTCAATCATGGACCAGTTGACTCTTCAAATCTTCAAAAATCACTTGGAGAAGTCAAGAGCCAGATGCAGCAGAGTTTATTGTGACTTATTGTGACAGACTTTCTTTGTAATTGCTTCATCTCTTTATTATAAATCAACTACACACTGTAGATCCGTGTGTGTGTGTGAAAGAACTAAAACCTCCATTTGTTTTTAACATTGTGTTACACATTGGGAAAAAAAACAAGAAATAATTTGTCAGTGTTGATTCTGTGTCGGTTGCCACACATTGATCATTAAATGTGAAACCATGAGATCATGTTGTGACGATTTCAACCGTGTCGCTGTGTTCTCTTCTTTTCCATTTATAGAAACTATTTATTGATACACTTCTGCTGCTGGGTTTTAAAAACGCTGCTTCTTTGTTGACTGCATCATGAACCGTCTTCAGTAACAACCAATCTGAGAAAAATGACTAATAGGAACCGAATCTGAACACAACAAACAAAAATTGCAAATGAAAAAAGCTGAAAAAGTAAATAATTTATTCAAAAGAATACCAGAACTGAATTAAAATCTTATTTAAATTGAACAATCTTTACATCCTATCTGTTATTACTGTTTGAATATATCGTTATTTTATATTGTTATTTTACAAGTTCAATATCAAAACTTTTAGGTTTTTTTTCCAAATAAAAAAAACCAACAGGTCGGACAGAGATCGACTGTTTCTTTCTTTAGTTTCTTCTTCTCTCACTTTCTCTTGCGGTTCCTCTGTCAACCAGCAGGTGGCGACAAATTACACAGAGACGAACTCGACTCGTCTTTCTGTCCAGTCACGTCTTTTCCTTCTTTGTTGTTATAATATTAAAATATATAAAAGATTAAATTCTTGTCTAAAACGAAGTTAAACAGACATGAAAATGATCGATTCTCACAAGCAACAGAAGTGTAACGACACTAAAGGTGGAAGATGTTTTTTAAACTTGACAATATTTTCTAAATTAAATAAAGTTAAGAAAAAAGTCTTAAAGTATCTAGTATTTACTGTACTTCAGTATGACAGTAATCTATAAGTAAATGTAGTTAAGTGTAGAAAGTAAAAGTACAAGTACATGTTAATAAAACAGAAGAATATTATGAAGTTTATCCAGCACTTTAAAACATGGAGCTACAACAATCTTCATAGACAATGAATGAGTCTGAACTAAAGAACTAAAGTTGTTCTTTTTTCACTAAATGTAAATGTGTGTTTATATTGATATTGTTGAAGTTTCTCCATCATCCACCTTTAAGATGGAGCCTCCATCAACCCTCAGACATGGTGTTGATGGTCTAAACAGTCACAGGTCGACTTAGAGTCAAAACACCACATTTACTGAGTCACTCAACATTGAAAATGGATCAGAGGAAAAGTCTCATTAAGTTAAAATGTAGTGAAGTTCAGATACTGTCAACACACACTGAAGAACAGTAGTGAAGTATTAGTTCTTTGTTACTATACAACACTGGACAGAGGTGACAGTCAGACTTCACTCATGATGAGACGTGTTATTTAAATCAATGTTTCACTATGAAACAAAGTTTGGATTAATAAGTTTCTTCTGCTCTTGTTTCAGTTCCTCCGTTCTCCAGCAGGAGGCGGTGTAGGTCAACAAATAGATCAGCTTCTCTGTCACTTCTTTCTCAAACTCTTCTTCTTCCCTTCGTTTCTTTCCTTCCTCGGATCTTTTCTTTTTCTTGCTTTGTTGTGTTTTTATTTATTGATTCATATTTGTATTTTTCTCTAATCAAGACATGACAATAGTGATGACGATGATAAATTCAGAAGACAAAGTGTGTGTGAATGTTCTCTCTCTCTCTCTCTCTGTGTGTGTGTGTGTGTGTGTGTGTGTGTGTGTGTGTGTGTGTGTGTGTGTGTGTGTGTGTGTGTGTGTGTGTGTGTGTGTGTGTGTGTGTGTGTGTGTGTTATCAGTGAGCTTCAGCCGTCTCGCTGCTTTTGTTTTTAGGTCACTTTTACACCGACTCTCCTTAAATCAGTCTGAAAGCAGCTCGGCTCTAAAATAGAAACAATTAGTGTGGCTCTGACATTCAACTCTCTCTTTCATTCCTCTTCTTTTTTTTCTTTCTCTCACTCTCTTCTTTTCCTTTCCTGTCTTTTTAGTTTTTAGGAGAAGTAGGGCGACAGCCTGCAGACAGACAGACGCCTCGTCAGCATTCATCAGCTTTATCTGCTTTCTTGTTGTTACAGTCGTCTGTTGTTGTTGTTGTTATTGTTGAGAAGTGAACGGTTGTAAATATCTTTTAATTTATCAGAGAAACAAACTAATCAGATATAAAATGACAGAAACATGTGTTTTATCTAAAAACTCAGCCTCAGTTTGATGGATGTCGTTTGTTTTGGTTTTATTTTATACAACCTGTGTCCTATTTTATTTCTGATGAATCAATATGATCCGTGCTTCAAAGGGCTCATCAATCTAATCAATAACACGACTGGCGCAAAATCAATCAGCAACAATTTTGAAAATTGTTTCAAGTCATTTATCAGAGAAACGTTGAACGTTCTGGTCTCAGCATCTGAAACGTGAGAAGAGAAAAACAGGAAACATCAGAAACCTGATCAAGATTTTATGTCTGATGTCGTTAATTATCTGGTTTCAGCCTCATAGAACTGTTTCCATCAGGTTTTCAGACTTTTTCTAAACTGATTCATTTTAACATTTGATGGTTGCAGCCTCGGATTTTGTGATCATGTCACTGGAGTCGACTTTGAATCGACGTGAGTCTGATGTTTTCTTTTCTTTCAGCTCTGGTTTGGTTTTATTCAACAATGTGATGTTTAACAAAGTAAAACATTTACTGCGGTTGTGATGATGATTGTTGTTGTTAACTGAAATATCAGCCGCCATTTTCCTACAACGTATAGACTTTATGTGTGTGTGTGTGTGTGTGTGTGTGTGTGTGTGTGTGTGTGTGTGTGTGTTTTCATGACTCAGCCAAGAAACAAGTGACGGTACAGTTTTGCTCCTTTGTGCTGTGTTAGCAACTGTTCTGTACGTCGTGTGTGTGTGTGTGTGTGTGTGTCACATTTTGATCCTAATGAGCAGAGAGAGGCAGAACACACACACACACACACACACACACACACACACACACACACACAGAAACAAGATGAAGACACAGGCTGAGCTGCGGTTCCTTTCATGGCCACTAGCTGCTCAGTCCAAACCAGCTCCTCCAGGACTCCAGGTCTTTGTTCATATTGTTGACGTCTAATTTATCTGATTTCTCAGAAGCTTTTCTAAAACATTACGATGAAAGTTGTGGTATTTTTTTAAGTGTTTAGTTCACCAATAAGACACCAACAACACAAAATATAGTGATACAACACACACACACACAGACACCACACAAACATAGAGTAAGATAAAAATAAAAGTAATAAGTATCATAAATGACTGGTAAGTGATGTGAAAAAAAAAAAAAAAAAAAACGTATATCGACTGCACGGGGGTTAGCGCTGTTGCCTCACAGCGAGAAGGTCCTGGGTTCGACTCCTGGTCTTTCTGTGTGGAGTTTGCATGTTCTCCCCGTGTCTGCGTGGGTTTCCTCCCACCGCCAAAAACATGCAACATTGATCATACGTATACGTAGGTATGGAATGAATGGTTGTTTGTCTATATGTTTTGTTAGTTTATATGTGGCCCTGGGATAGGCTCCAGGATGGATGGATATCTATTGCACTTTGCTCTTGGTAGCTTGGTACCAGATGGAAGAGGAACAAATTCCTCCAATAGGGTCATTGCATGTCAAAACTGACCTTGCTTTGACCTTGTTACATTAAAGTTGCAGGAACAAGTCAAAGTTAATAACAGTTTAATTCAACTTCAGCAGGTGGTTAAAGTGAAGGTATAAACCAGTGTCTGGTCTCACGTCCTCCCTGTGTTTCTAACTTTCTCCGTCTGTTTCTCGGTGACAAAGTTGTTTCTCAACAGTCGACTTCCTCTTGTTGCTCCACAACAATATAAACAGTTTCCTCCTCTGTGGTGAAATCTGACCAGAGACTGTTTCTCTTGTTTTTTATACAGTTTTACTTACCATTATTCTAAATAATGTGTGTGAATTAGATATTAATACATTACTCCACCTACCCATGTATGTACCCATCCAAATATAAACTGTATACAAACATGGCTGATGTGACAGCTACACAAAGCTGAATCTATAACAGCGGTATCGCCCCCTGGTGGCTGCAGGTCAGTTCATGGTCCACGTCAGATGAATGTTTCTGTCAGTTCAGATTGTTTTTATCACACTGATGTTTGTTCAAGTCTCCATGTTTCTGTTCATTTTAGGTTTGAATCGATTAACATCTTTACCAGTAACATCACTGATGTGGTGCAGCTGCAGCGAACACGTTTCTACAAACATCAACACACATGCAGCTGACCTGAGCTGACACTTGTCACTATGTTTTAAAAGTTCACACACACACACACACACACAGAGAGAGAGAGAGAGAGAGAGAGAGAGAGACCAGTCAATCTGTTGCTGTTAAGCCTTCAGTTCTTCTGGGCGTACTCAGTACAGCCCCACTGGGAGGGATAACACCCACAATCCCGCAGGAGGGACTGACCCTGTGCAAGGTGAAGTGTGTGTCTGTGTGTCTTTGTGTGTGTGTGTGTGTCTTTGTGTGTGTGTGTGTGTGTGTGCGTGTGTGTGTGGCTGTTTATCACAGGGTTGTCGTCAGCTCCCACTGGGATATCCGAGCTCATTTTCAGCTTCATAACTAAAACCCGACACTGAAAACATGAGAGTCTGCAGCTCAGTCACCGTCTGTGTCTGTAACATCGATGTTTTTACTCGAGATGCTCCAGTTGTTTGTTTTTGTTTGTTTGTTTTAACCTTTATCCTGCTGACTGTTTAGAGAAGATGACACGTCTGTCGTTGTTGTAGCTTTCCAGTAGGGGGCGATGTGGTCCGTTTGCTACTTTTCTTCTCCCATGATGCTTCTTCTGTTACAAACTGTCTCAACCAATCAAACTGTCTGAGCTGTTATTTACTCATCAGCTGCTATGGAAGGATTTTAATTTTGATTTGAAAATGTGACATGTGATAATGTCGTGTTGATGTGTTTCTACTAACATAGACCCCAGTAAGACTCTGTCTGACTGAAAACATACTGATACAACACAAGGAAATATACATTTATTTTTATATGTTTATTTCATTTTTTTTAGCCCTGATTTGATAGGTAAGCAGATGCTACCCAGATAGCAGCAGTAGCTGTTGCTAGCTTGCAGTTAGCATGCTAGCTGCTAACAGCTAACAACAGGCTGGTTATCATAGACTGAACATTTTAAGACTGAATGGCTGGTCTGCAGCGTGTGCATGCTGTGACTCCTCCCCTTCGCTCTGATTGGTCAAACTCGCTGGGAGCAGTGAATTTTTTTGCAAATCTGATTATAGGCTCTAGGTGGAGCCAGTGGAGCTGGATATTTTATTAAATGACCAGTTTTGTGTTCTACAATCAGAACATAGTGACAGTTTCAGCTAATATGACTAAAAAATGTTACCTACTGAGCCTTTAATGTAACATGTTAGTCAACACTACAGACACTGAGTTGTAACAACAACAACAGTGTTTGTCTGGAAAGAACATTCAGAAAAAGCAGTAAAACTAGTCAACATGTGCTCTAATGTTACATTCACATCATGTGACCAGAGGTTCAAGTTATTTATCAGGTGGATCAATAACCGAAGCTACGCTGCTGTTACAGAACTAGACTGTAACGTTGCTGCCAAACACACGTATGAAAAAAATACCAGTTCACTTCACATCAGAGTCATTGAATCTTTGCTATTTTAAACCTGAAATTATGAACTTATTTAGTCAATTATCAGAGGTGTTAGAACATCGTTCCAGATCGTTACGGTTCATTTTACTTCCTGTTGATGACGTGTTTGTTCTGTGAACAAGGTGAATGTCGTAGTAGTATTGTCTTCAAACATAGACACTTACTGGCTCGAACTCAACAATGATGACTCAGTGATAATAAACTAAAATCTGAAGCTAAATGAAGAAGCAGTTTCTAAATGTAAAAGTGTTTTTCTGCTGTTTCTTTAAGAGTCTGATTGTTCGGTTGATGAACAGATGGGGAGGCTCCAGTTGACATATGCTGAGGAACTCTGGCACCCTGTGTGTGTGTGTGTGTTTTCACAGCTCAGGTCTACGTGGATCTGGACCGTCCTCAGTCCTGTATGGAAACATGGTTGACTTGTTTAACCTCTGAAGGCTGAATCACAAAACACAAACCATGTTAACTGTAGAAAACTTAAATTTTTTGTCTGTTTTCACTCATTGTGTCTCTTTTTGCATTGAAGCCTGAAAAATATATTGCATGTTGCATTTGTTGTGAAAGCATTACTTCATATAAAACCAGTAAACTCTCTTGCTCATTTTTCTCCATAAATAATCAGAGAAAACAAACAGGTGATAAAACAATGTCCACGATGTTTTAACGTCCTGTTGACGCGCTCTATTAGAATCTAATGAAAAAGAATTAAAACCTAAATTTTTGGTTTCAAGTCAGACAACGAGAAAGACACACAGATGTTCTATGAATCTGTTTAATCTTCACTAAAAGAATTCAAACTTCCAATAATAATTGAGCAGCTCTGGTTGTTTTACAGTATTTTGACCTATTTTGTGTCTGTGGTCAGGAGGTTGTTTTTGCAGATTTAACTTCACTGTGTCTCTTTTTGGTTTGTGGTGTTGGGTTTGTTGTTGTCTGACCCTCAGGGCTCTGGGCCTGTGTCTGTCTGGAAGCTGCAGCCAATTGTTGCCAACAGGACAAGAGTTAACTGGTCTTCTAGTCTTCACGGAGCTACGTTTGTATTAAAACGGTTAACATTTGTGACCAGTCAAAGGGTTGATTATCACGGCGGCTACGTTCAGCGTCTAACCAGCTGATGCTCCTGGTGTAACTCCAGTGTTTCCTCTGTATCCTGGGTTCTGGCTGCGTCTGCATCTCTCTGGGTGAGAGTCTGACCTCAGCTCTGAAGAGAAACATGTTCGTGTGGAAACTGATCCTGAAACATAGCGGCTCATATTCACACCTGAACCGGAGCCTGTGACACTCTGAAGGTGAGACCGTTACCAACAAGAAGGACCTGATGCAGCTGGGACTCGCTGCTTGTTAAAGCACTAGTCTTTCTCTTCCAGGGTGAAGTGTGACACGTGGACCGATGGGTTAGATTACGACGACTGCATCTGAGCTCACGTGGAACCAAAACGACACCAGAAAACTGGGAAGGTTCAGGCTGAAATCGTTGACCTTTGATGGTGATTTTTAGTTTTAGTTTTCACTGGAGCATCTTGGATAAAAAAACACTGCTGTCTGAGTCTGATGTTTATTACGTCAGGTTTTAGTTATGAAGCTGAAAACACACACACACACACACACACACAATTAGAGCAGAAACAACAAAATTAAACCATCTCAGCAGATTCAGTATTAAATTTTTTTCTCATTTATTACAGGAGGCCTTTGTTTTATATACAGAGACATGTATTTGCAAAATACTAAAAAGTATTTCAACTCAAAGTACTAAAAAGTGTGTGTATATATATATATATATATATATATATATATATATATATATATATATATAATTTATATTATATTCATATTGTAATCATTGTAATTATTATTATTGTCTCTAAAACACCAGGGTGGGGTCACTGAGGCACGGCCTTCGCCTCCTTTACACCGAGGTTTCACCGGCGAGTCGGAGGAAAACCTTGTAACTTGTTGTGTTTGTTTCTCAGTTTGAAACTGAAAAATACAGAAACAGTTGCACATTTTAAAAAAAGATGTGACAAACTTGGTGACGAAGAGGAAAAAAATTCCCTCACATTTGGACTTTGAAGCTGTTTTATTTCCAGGTTGTCTCTCTCTGCAGTTACAAGGTTTTCATCCTCCATCTTTTCGCAGCAAAAACATTAAAACTACTTGTATCAAGAAACCTCTTATCTCCATCTTGGTGATTTATATTTTCCAGTGTGACGTATTTGTGACGACTTATCTACTATTTTTATTCATTTACTTTTTTTAAAAAGAAAAAGTTTGACATCGACAACGGCAGGACTGAACGAGTCAGGAAGGGAAATATTCAACCCGTTCTCTTCTCTGTTCCTGAAAAAGGCAACTTCCTTGAGATATGAGGTTTCTGCAGAACTGATATGAGGCCAGAGACCAGTTTGACAAACCGCTGTGAAACCAGTTTCGGTGTAAACGGGGCGATGTGGTTCAAGCAGTGAGAGGATGCCTGGAAAAAAAAACAAATCATTAAAAACATCACGGTTATTGTTCAGCTCATACTGTAACGAAGATACAGCATCACTCACTGCCCCTTTTAACTGTTGTATTGCATTTATCACACAGGTAAGAGAAACAACAGCACAAATAATGATCAATGAAACCACTTGGTTTTCTGTGCATTTCCTCCGTTGGTGCGTCGATGTTTGTCGTCGTTGTTTTGAAGATGACACAGCAGCTTTTGGTTTTGAAACAGGGAAAAAAGGCAAAAAGGAGCAGAGATCCTCAGTTTCAGAGTTTATCTTTAAATACCCCCCTCCCGACCTTAATTAGGAATCTTCCAAAACCCCTTGGTAGCACCACATGGACAGACCCACAGCTCGGAGCAGACGTGGTGTTTTGAAAGGACATGAAGTGACTCTGATTTTAGAAGTTTGCTTCTTCACTCGGACACTTTGGGGGTTGTGAAGGGTGAAGGTTTCCAGGTTTTAGCCCGGTCCCCCGTTCACCTCGTCCAGTCAGCACAGACTGAAGCTCAGAGCTGAGGTTGGTTTTTGTTTTGCTGCTGTTTATTTATTTTTTGCATCAGTGTCAAACCGACTGAAGGTTTTTGTGCTCAGTGGAAACTGGAGACTCAGATTCACTGAACAGTTTGTGCATTTCTTCTCCAGTCTTTTTGAGGACTGATGCTTTCAGGTTCGGTGTCGCTAATTCAAAAGGACAAAGTCAGATGTCGACTGTTGTCTGAACATAAAACACGATGAACGCTCCTCTAAATCAAATCGAGTCCAAATGTTGTGCCCATGTGCAGAATATCAAATCAAATTAAAATCGTTTCATTTGATACGACAGAATTTACAAACAATGTAACATCATGTTCTTTTAGAGCCTGACTGACGCTGCAGCTTCGAAAAAATAACATGTAACTAAATTATTTTCTTGTGGTTTTGAAGCATTAACATAAATACTGATACAGATCAAAGTTGAGCCAGTATCAGTCGATAATAATGACGGTGGATCAGTCAGGCTCCAGCTGTTTGGTTTCACTCTGATCCTGTGCTGAAAGGATGTTTGAAACTACAACGTATTTCTCTTTATGAACCAGAGTTAGTGTCAGATGATGAGATGAAAAGCTTTTTTTTTTTTTTTTTTTAATCTGAAACTTGAAAAGTGTCCTCGGCCGTTCGGCCAATCAGCTCCCTGTGCTGTTTGTTCCAACTTGTGAGGAAGAGTCGCGGCAGGTGGGGGAGGGGTGAACCGTGAGCCTCGTTCATTATCAAAAAGCATAAGAATCAATTCAATCAACCAACCAACCAAATGATCAACCAGTCCATCAATCAATCAATCAACCAATGGGAAAGCATGGCTTGGAGTGTTGGGTTCATATGTAGCAGGCACACTCTGGGTCTATTGCTACTGAAAACAGCCCTTCAGCACAACTGCAACCTGAAATACGCCTCGCAGCAGAGTTCAGCAGTGTCTTAAGTATTTACCTAGTTTATATGGTTATCTATTCTCAATAGAATCTAGTAGAAATAGAGTCCAGACGGTGCCAGTAAATTTTTTTTTCCTTTTTCCTTTTTTTTAATTAGTCTAGTAAAGCGTTTTTAGTAAAGATCCCTTGGGTGACCACGACAACAGAGACAGAGAGAGAGAGAGAGGTTGTTCGAGATATTGATATCGAAGCAGACTGAACAAACGCTGTACACACACACTTTGACACTTCCGTCTGAATAAAAACAAGCGGTGACGCTGCTCATCCACGGCAGCTTCCAGCCGCTGCGTTTCACCTGCGTCAGCGTCAGTGAATCCTCAGAAAACACCAGACGTCTCCAGAAGTTTATGCTGTTTTCATCACTTAACCTGCAGATTCACACAGCGACTGAACGCTCCCATGAAGTCGAGCGTTACCTAAGAATTCACTTAAAAGGTATCGGCAAACCGTTATTGCTAGACGCGGTTTGTTTTTTTCTTTTTTTTTTTCTTTTTTTTTCTTTTTGTTTCTCTGTGCAAAATAGATAAAGAGCCATCTCGCTCGGCCTCCACTTCTCCACCAGGGCGCAGCTAAAACGTGCAAAATAATAAGAATATTTTAAAAAAATGAAATAAAAGATAAAATAAAGCAATCAACCAGGAAAAACAAACAATAAATAAATAAATAAATAAAGCTGTGATTTGATTTGAAGAGTTTCTTTTCAAACTCAGATATCTTTGGGGATAAAATTAAATATTTTACATAAAACATTTTAGATGATCTGAATATAAGAATCGTTCTAGAATTCTAGAAGGTGTAAAATATATTTTTTCAAATATATTTTGTAACAATTAATTATGAAATTCAAGTTTTTTTTAATTTTATTTATTTGATTAAATTGTTCCAATCATTTGTTTTAAAACTAACAGTTAAACTAATCAACTACTTCAACTAGAACTGATGAATTTATTTCCTGTGTTTTAAAAGGAAACTCTTCATATCAAGTAGCGGAAACAGGAAGCAGAAAAGCTGTTGAGCATCGTTACGCTGGTGTTCTGGACAAACCTGTTCACCTGCAGCCATTTTAAATGAGTTCAGACCTGCGTCATCAGAAGGTGTCACATGTTTTCTTATTATCAATAAATCCCATGAAAAGACCAAAACCAACCACTGAGAATCTGTGGTTGGTTTCATCTGTGCTGTGGAGCTCTATTGTTGTAAAAATGATTAAAACCGCATCAGTGAGCTGTGCTGTGGTTTATTTTGACTCAATCCAGCTGCTAGAAATGTGGATTAATCCACCGCTGAATCTAGTCGCCAACAAATGTACCGATTCTACTCGTGCTCCTGAGTCCAGCTGTTTTAAGGAAACAGACATGAAACAAGTGTTTTAAAGATTCATGTCTTCAGTTTGACCCTGTGGGCTCACACCAACGCGCTGCTTCTGGTCTTTTTAATGGGATTTGTCGGAACAAAGACAAATGTACTGTAGCTTTATTGTTTTAAGAGGTCAGTCTTTGCAGAGAGCTGCGAGCAGGATCATTTCTGTTTCAGACAAAAACAGCAACGTGGTGGTAAAGTTGCTCAGTTTCGTCAGCAGAAGCACAATAACAAGCGAGTCGTGTCGGAGACTGTTGTCGTTGTTGAACACAACAGAACTGGGTTTGAACTCTGGAGAAACTGGAAACAAGCCTGACAGAGCCAAGATACTAATTTTCAATCAGTTACATTATAAATACAGTATAAGACCAGGTTTTCCAGAACACCGATGATCAATCAAATGCCAAATCGTAAGGATCAGCGTGAGCTTCTCTAAAACTAAACATGGTGAAATCCTGAATGCTGATGCGCTGAGTTGATTGTCGCGCTCTGGTCAGCGGCAGTCGACGCCACAAAGATTTTTAAACCCATTTAGCTTGAAGGATCTGGTTTTTTACAATCTTAGTGAGCCGAACCGAACTCAGACCAGATGGATAGTTAATGACGGCGGGTGATTTGTCAGAAAAGTTGGCAACATACTGCGACACTGAATCACACTAAAACTACTTGTTTCAAACAAGCAGTCTGGTCCTTTCACTACATTAAAAACAAGTATCCTGCTTTGAACTAAAGGGAATTAACTTGAATATTAAGGCCTTTGGATTTTTATGATATGAAATTGTTTCATGAATGAATTGGTAACTTCTGTGATACAACTAAGTTATTTTGCAGTTTGACTAAAGAGAATAAGAACAAAGTCACCTATGAACCTTCTTAATTTCCTTGCTTTATCATACTTCATTAATCAAAGATCTTGAAGCCAATAACCACCATTCTTTTTCTTTTTCTCCCTCATGTAATTTGTAACACATCAGGATTTCAAGTCTTCGGCCTGTGTTTGTTCATGAAGCAAACATAAAATGGAAAAGTTACTTTAAATCTGAACTTTTAGACAAATCACCCACCGGCCAAACAACTGACGGACATGGTGGATGTTCATCACCAGGACAAAAGACATGCTGAAGAGTCTGGGACTCTGTAGAAAATCTCATTGTGCACTTGTATCAGTTTTTGGTGTTTTCGCAAAGTTTTCAGAAGAAAAAAGAAAACAAAAAAATTCCCAGGCTCTTCATCAATGTGACTTTGTCCGGTGCAGTAAAGTGACAGCACATGTAAACTCAAAAGTGCAAAACTGCCAACATAAAAACGGATGAAGTTGCTTCTCAGGTTTTTGAGATTTTTTTTTCCTGACTGCACTCTCTCTTCTCATCTATTACAGCGTGGTAGTTTAGCCACTTTTTCATAGTCAGTGCCACTCTAAAGTCAAAAGAGAGAGACTGCTTGTTTTTTTTCTTCAACTTACTCTAAAAAATATAAAAAATAGTAATAATCGTACCGCTATTAAAAGACTGGTAACATCAACAAAGTTATACTTTTACTACGAAAACATTTTTTTAAATCACGTTGTCATTATTTCCCTCCTCTCTCGAGTCTCAGTCAGTCACAAAGCCATCGACTGTTAACATGTCGAAAAAACACCACCAGGAATACCATTGCTCCTACAGCCAGGCGTACTCTGAGAATATTTATCATCTGTGGGAAGGCGTAAACCCCCCAGGCCAATAAATGATGGATACATCTGTGATATAATTGTTCTGACCATGTGAGCCCCCGTAGATGAGGTCTAAGGTCAGTCAGTGTTTCAAACTTTTGGCTCTGGTCAAAACCAGAAACCCAAGAGGTCCAAAGGGATCCAGAGGTGGTTCTTCTCTATTCTTCTGTCTTTTACTTCGATAAAGGCAGAGTTGACTCGACAGATGGGGTTTCCCTCTGTCTCTGCAGTTTTTCTGCTTCCCTTTAAGAATTTCTGTCGAGCTGAGTCCAGGAATCTCCACAGGGAACAGGAAGTAACATCGAAGGTAGCAAATATTCCACTTTGATTGCTCTTTCACTCGACTCCACTTTCCTCGCTTATAGCTTCCATCTGCTGCCTCCTCATTGCTCCTCAGCTATGGTACATTCAGTAAACAAAAGAGCAAACAGTCTTAACCCACAACGAGAAAATCCTCATTTATTCAATTTTTTTGCTTTTTGGTTCCTGTTATGGTACAGTTTCCTGTTGTACGTCGGGGTCGACCACTGATGGCGACTGTTCGCTCGGTTCGCTGCCTGCGGTGTCAACGACAGCTGTTTCTGTGTTGACACCAAGCGGATTAAAGATTTCAGATGTGGCCCGCGTCACGCTGTCGTAAGACGGTGGAGATGAGGTGGAGGAAATTGTCTCAGAGCGCTCAATCCCTAACAAACTTGAGCCATAGTTTTCCCTCATCATGGTGGCGATCAGCCCTTCTTTCTCAGGGGCATCTTGACCAAATATTACCTCCCCACCTTCCTCAGCCTCATCTCCTGCATGCCGAGGTGTGGTGATCTGGCGATACAAGTAGGACGCCGCCTTCATCTGCCGCCTCACCAAGTGTCTGCGGTAGCACCTCTGGATCACTGTAGCGGAGACTTCTTCCTGTTTGCGCCTCAGAGTTGTCGTGATTGGCTCGTAAGAGATCTTGGACGGGTTGGCCATCATGAACTTCTCCTCCATCTGTTGCTTGAGAGCATCCATCTCGCCTGATTCGCCCAGAACCCGCTTGGTGAAGGCAAAGAGGATGTCCAGACAGTGGATCTTGTCCCCACTGACCATGGGCAGGTCCATGGATATCAGCTTGATCTTGTTGGGCTTGGCAATGCGGAGTGGCTCCGACAACGAGTCGGCAAAGTCGGACAACTTTGCGTACTCGATGAATTGCGTGGCCTCTGGATCGAACTTCTCCCAAACCTCATAGAACATCTCAAAGTCGTCCTCGCTGAGTGGCTCGGTGCTTTCCTCCGTGGCCACACTGAAGTTCTCCAGGATGATGGCAATGTACATGTTCACCACGATGAGGAAGGAGATGATGATGTATGTGACGAAGAACGTGATACCCACTGACGGGTTCCCGCAGTTCCCCCTGACGGTGGTGCCTGTGTGGGGGATGTTTGGATTGCACTCCTCAGGGGAATTGTTGAGGATGGGGCTGAGCAGGCTGTCCCACCCGGCAGACGTGGTGATCTGGAACAAGCAGATCATACTGTTCCCAAACGTCTCAAAATTAAACATATCGTCAATTCCCGCTTGCCGTTTCACATAGGCGAAGTTGGCCATGCCAAAGATGGCATAGATGAACATGACCAGGAAGAGGAGGAGACCGATGTTAAAGAGAGCAGGAAGCGACATCATGAGGGCAAACAGTAACGTCCGGATGCCCTTGGCACCTCTAATGAGACGCAGGATACGTCCAATACGGGCCAGTCGGATCACTCTGAAGAGGGTTGGCGACACAAAGTACTTTTCAATGATGTCAGCAAGGACGATACCTGAAAAACAGAAGGAAATAAGCACATTATATTTAGGATTTTTAATAACAAATCTCTGTACAGTTTAGATGTGAATAGCAGCTTCTTGTTTGTTGTGATGGTCATCAGGGGTCCACTTAGTTCCTAATATTATTAAGGCCGTACCTCAGTCAGGCTGGGTCTCAGGTCATGATGGTTACAACCAAAGCTCTTCTCAGCTCTGGATATTTAATGTTTGGTCATAGTTGTGGCTTCCGTAATCAGATAATTTTATATCTTGGACGGTCTGAATTTGGCACATGATCAGCTTGTTGGATGAATCATATAGATAATGGTTTAATAAAGGGTGCTATATGTAGTCTATAGGCACTATGGAAAGGCAATTGAATTTCCTTGAAATCCTCGGAAGACATTTTTTCACTCTTTTGAAAGGCTCATTCAGTTCCATAATGTGGAGTTGCATGTATTTATCCGCTAGGGGACCAAAGGCAACACTAAGGAGAGTCGCCGAGGTCCCATTGGTCACTGGTCCTCCCAGCCTTGACCATGTTGGTCGTTGGGGTTGTTGGAGGGTTGGAGGGTTGCTAGGGTGATCTGTGGTTCGTTGACTCTCTCTGACATCTGACATCACCTGAGTCTTGGTGTGTGGATTTAGTTTCCTGGGAGGTGTGTTAAGGGCCACATAGTAAGAGGCTGATAAGTAGCGCTTCAGACCACTTCCTCGTATCACTAGTCTTCTCTGCTGCAGTCCTGAAACAAGTGTCCTTTGTTTTTGCGATGTCGGACTGCAGAGTCCTGACCTGAGGAAGATCTTCAGTCTATCTGGATAACTGAGAACCTTCATGGACATGTATGCACAACTCAGCATTGTCTTCTGAATCAGGACATTTGATACGTTCAGCTAATAAACGGCAGGTTCATGACAGATCTTATATTCATTCCTTTAAGGAACATATCTGGTGACAGAGAGTGTAGGAATGTTATCTATTTACATATTTCTCTCTGGGCTATAATCTTCAGTAAGGACTGGATGTTAATGGGTCGTCCCACTGGACTGCTTTCATCTGTGGTGTATTAACACCATTATAACTATTTGCTGCATTTTTCAGTTACATCACCTAAAATCGATGAGGCGAAGCCTATTACTTGACCAAGATTGTCTTTTATTTGAGGACACTCCTGTGAGTTACATCATGTAAAAGCTCTCAGTTTGGATATTTCACTCTTTATGTGGCAGCTCCGCTGTGATTACAACTTGAGTAATTGGTTGTGGAGGAGCTGAGCCGTCTTTTCCTCTCTAACAGCGAGTCAAACACTGTAATTCATCCATCTTTTTCTTGTTATCCAGGAATGATAAACTCAAAGAGAAGCTTCCCCCTCCTCCTCACCACACACACACACACACACACACACACACACACACACACTATCTTCTGTCCGTCTCCGCGTGTTGAGTTATAGGTGATAGAAGGGATGAACAGGGGGGAGTTGAGGGGGATTCACCATCACATCATACATCAACTCAACTACCCCCCCATCTGAACATCTCTCTCTCTCTCTCTCACACACACACACACACACACACAGAGCTGATGTAACAGGTCAATCATATTTGATTTGTCTCTGGGGACCGCCCTCTGGCAGCTCTGATTGCTGCTGTTACCTTCACCTCCCCCAGGCAGGCTTGTTCTGAGCGCTAACACACACACACACACACACACACACACACACACTTAATTACACACACACACACTCTTGTCAAGCTAATAGGAGGAGCAGCACACGAAATATGAGCAATGATCGCTAAATTACCTGTTTAGGTTGCTGCCTCTGTAGACTGTGGTGTCATGTGTGTGTTCAAAGTGTGTGTGTGTGTGTGTGTGGTACTGTATATGACCACACAGGACCTTGATGTAGGGTAAACATCAAGGCCACCCGGATGGTCACTTTGTTGACAGATAACTGTTGGATGGACATTACTGTACATCGCTTCCTGCTGTCACAGCTGACGGCTCTATGTACAGAGTCAACAAACATCCACTCAACAAATATACTAAATATATTCTGATGCCATTTCTCCTACTGATACAGATACAAATCTGTTACACTTGATGTTGTTGTTGCCTTTTTTGCTGCTGGGACAAAAGTTCACGTCACAATCAGTCTGTGTAGAATCACGATCTGAACATGCACAACACACAAGACTCTACTTCCTGTTTTCACTCTAACTTTATTCTGAAAGTCCTAACAGGAAGTCAGATTGTTGCCTAACAAATGTGGAGTCTGAACATTTATTCATTTAATAACTGCTATGAGGAAGGATTTTAATGTGAAAGGACAGCGGATGCTAACCAGCTAGCCATGATCCCTAAATGACGTGGGATCAGATCAGAATGACTGAAACCCGATCCAGGACTTTTTGAGACCAGGATCAGGATCTGAACAATATTACTGATTCAATTTAACTCAAATTTGAACTTTATTGATTAAACTTTCTCAAAAATCAACTGAATAGACTCAGAAAGACATCAGAAAGTGATTAAGCTCACACTCACCCACGATGGAGAGGATGACGACCACGAAGTCGAAGATGTTCCATCCGACGGTGAAGAAGTAACATCGCAGCGCCACGATCTTGATGAGGCACTCGGTGGTGAAGACGATGATGAAGGCCAGGTTGATGTTGTTGAGGATGTACTCCATCTGAGGCGACTGCTCGTCCGTCTCCACCATCATGGTGATCATGTTGAAGAGGATTAGCACCATGATGATGATGTCAAACGCCTGTTTCCCAACGAGGTCGAAGAAGAAACCCTGCACCATGTTCTAGAGAGAAGGAAGTCGACGTTTACTTCATATGGACCGTTGGTTCACATCATCATTACAACGTCATCGGTATGTCCTGTTGTAAGTCAAAGAGTCAAAGAGTCATTTCAGCCCATTTTCTTTGAGGCAGAATCTTTTACTTGCCATTTTCTACTACATTTCCCTAAAACAAGGCTTTTATTTTGAAAACATTACCTATATTATATTCCTAACTTTCTCATCATTGACTTGCAGGACAGACTTTTTTGTGGATTTTTTTGTGAGAATCTTGGATTGTTTTATTTTTGTTTAAAACAATAAAAATCACTGAAGCGATGAATCATTGTGTTTTTTCCGTTAGCGCGAGCCTTTATATCTGCACAGGGAGCAGGTGAGCGTGTCACCTGAAGGCACCGTAGATTCTTCTCTTTGACGTGTTTTTGGAAGAATTGATCATTTTGTTGTGATTTTCAGCCTCAACACTAAATTATATTATCTAACACTTCATTGTTGGCCAGTAATTTAAAACAACAATAGAGTGATTTAAACGGAGGCACTTTGATTCTTCTTGTGTTTAACCAGCGTAAGTGTTTTTATTTTGCTGTGTGTTGGTACCAGAGGTCTGGGGATGGGCTTCTGAGGTTTCTTGGAGCCCAGTTTTTTCATGGCGTTGTAATATTTCTTCTGTTCCTCGGTCATGAAGATGTCCTGTCCTCCTAAGTAAACACAACAAACACAAACACCTTGTTGTTATTCTTGCTGAACTTCAGTGTTGAGCAGTGAGTTTAGATCAGATCAGTGTCGGTGCTGAGACTCATCTTTCGCTTCTGTTGGTTGAAGTTGTCAATGATGACACCGATAAAGAGGTTGAGGGTGAAGAAGGAGCCGAATATGATGAAGATGACAAAGTACAGGTACATGTAGAGATTGATCTCTTTGATCGGCTGCTCCTCGACCTGTGACACAGACGACGTCGTTAAAAACCAAACAATGAACATTTGTCTTTTTGTGTTTTGTTAAGTTGCAGTGCATTAAACTGTGTCAGCCACTGAAAGTCTTTATTTTATCTAATCTCAAATCAACTAAAGTTAAAGACAGAAACCAAATGTGACTGTTTTTATTCTTTTTTAACCATTTAACTTTTGATTCAATCGATCTTTTTCCCCTCGGCCCCAACTAGCTCATGTTGGGTCATCTAATTTTGCTAGTATCGTTCAGTTCATCTATTTCTTTTTTGTTTTATTTTAAATCACATCTGGAAACTACATTTTCTCTCCAACTCACAGCTCTTGAGTCCACGGCTGGGTACATGATCTCCATCCAGCCTTTGAATGTTGCCTGGAAAAATAAAAACCAAGGAAGTGAAAATGAAAAATACAAACTTTTCTATGAATTTCTAAACTCTGACGTTGTCAACTATCAACTTAAACTAAAACTGGTTTTCATTAGACACAGTCATATTACATATTTAACATCTTCCTCCACTGTCAAACTTTTCTTTAAAAAGTTCATACAACACATTTTATGAACATTATAAATGTTCGAGGTCAACAAATAGTGTAAGTTATATTGGTTGAGCTAGAACAAGCATCTAGAACCAAACGACCGGTAAGATTTTCCTCAGTAAGATCATGAATGTTTAAATTTAAATGGACTGATTGGTTGTTTTACAGCGAGACAATAGATTTCAAAGTTCATTGATGAGATACTGAACTTCAACTTTCCATGTCTGATCCTGAGTCAGATGTTGAGGAGCAGTCAGTCGCTGTCAGACTGGTACGTGTTATCATTGAAGAACTATATGTAACATGTAAAGTAATAATGTACAAATGTATCCATATCACTTCACCATAGACTAGACACTAGAAGAACTTTGTCTAATCTTTGCTTTTAGCATCAGAAGAATATTTTAGCCGGAATTATTTCACACACGACTGATTGGCGAAAAATATCCTCCTGTCAAAGTGGCCTTGAGTCTGTAAATGTTGGGGCGAAGTCCCACAATGGACCATTTCACTGTTTCTAGTTTCAGTATTTCCATGAGGTTTGAGCTTCTGGTTTTGTCCTTATTCAACAACATCGAGGTGAACATGGTTCTACGTTCCAGGACGTCTAAACCTGGTGACAGGACAGATGTCCTGGCAGACTGATGTCTAGGATTTGTGTCAACATTTAGCACAAGTTTTATCTTCTTTAAACCAACGGGGGAACGAACCCAGAGGAAATTATGAAACAACAACAGTGTGTTTCTGTGGGTCGGGTGTTTCTCTGCAGCCGTGTCACCACGACGTCCAGCACTCGAATGAATTAAGAACAAGACGGATCCTGAGGCAACCTCCCCGGTTTAGAAGAAAATTAGTTGAGAGAGAGAATCAGAGCTCCATGGAAACACCGCCGCCGTTTCTTCCTCAATGAAAGTTCAACGAGTCCTTTTATGGACTTCCTTCCTCCGACAGAGCGAGAGAGAGATGGAGGACACTTTGGTGTGAGTGGGCGACCGCCGTCCATCACTCAGACCTGAAATCAGCTTGTTGCTATGGGTTACCACCTGTTGTTATCATTATGGTCTGCCTGATGTGAGCGATGTGAGAGAGAGAGAGAGGGAGACACGCTGCAAAAGATGAAAAGATAGAGTTTTTTTTTCATCTAACGACTGCGGTGAAGTTTACCGTCGATTCTTTTCTTCAACAGAACAAAAAGTTTCAGCATCTCAGACAGAAAATTACATTTTGTACATGTAAATTTATTCTGACTTTAATCGTTTATCTCGACGCAACGTCAGGTGTTGACTGAGTTTTTTAAAAGTGAGTCGTGCCAGTGTTCAGATGTCAACTTGGTTGACTCGGTTGAACTAAAGTTGTCATTAGTTTAAAACATGTAAATTTGACAAAAATGTTGCAAAAATGTAGTCACAGAACAAAAATTCAGGTCGGATTCACTTCTCTAAAACAAACAGACTTTTAATCCTGTTGATGATTGTTGCTCTGTCACGTTTATATGGTTTGTTCAAATAAAAGAATAATAAATTTCCCATATTGTCTAAGTTGTGTTGAAGTGGAGGTAAAAAAAGTTCTAAGAGTCAAATAAATCAAGAGTTTTGTTGAGAGTTTAAGAGTTTTGTTCCTGTGTCTTTTATCTGACAGATGTTGTAAACGTTTAGATGTTCAACAGATCGAGAATCTGTTTGTCACAAACAAATTATTCAGTAACGAGATCATTTATGGATCAAACTCCGATGTCGACTCCTGCTTTTTTCTGCTGCTTTTTTTTTTTTTTTTTTGCAGTGTTCAACTATTTCCAGATGCTAATGGAAGGGTTGCCCCCGCCGACTGTTGCCACGCCGACCAGCCAAACAGGGATGCTGAGAGACTCGTTGCCAAGGCGACAGAACTCTTTAAGTTCTTATCCTTCACTCTCTCATCTCTCCTTCTCTTCCCTCCGTCCGTCCTCGTCCTTTCATCGCTCCATCTTTTCTTTCCGTTCGCTGTTTGAACCTTAATTTTCTTACTTCACTTCACTTGTACTTTTTCTTCCTCCCTCCCTCCATCTCTCCATTTCCCTCCCACTTGGCTAAAAATAAAAGCCTCTCAGACGCTGATTGATTGGAGGCTCTCAGGACTCCTGCGGTGGGCGACAGAGAGCGAGAAAAGAAAAGAGAGAGCGAAGTCGAGACCGAGAGAAAAGAGGCAGGATGGAAAAACGAAGGAGAGGGGAGGGTGATGGAGAGATGGAAAGAGGAGGAGGAGGAAAGTTGCAGTGGCTGTAATTGGCTTTGTTCATGTTGTGTTTAATAACAGATGCTGGAGAGAGAGAGAGAGAAACGAGACGACAGAGAAAAGTAAAAAAATATCGAGAAAAAAGACGTTTGTGTCAAAAGAACTGAAAAATACAAAAGACTCTTATAGAAGAATAAAAAAATTCTTCTCATTTTTATCACATTTCTGGATGAAAATATTTTCAAAACAATTATTAAATGATTATTGAATAATTTAAGAATAGGGAATGTTTTTTATTTTTATAATATAATGTAATTTAAAATAATAATTAAATAAATAATTAAATATAGTAATAATTCATACTAATACTTCTACTAATATACTAATAATATTCCACTAAAATATCTAAATATATTTTCAAAAGAAATATTATTAAATATTTTTAAAAATAAAAACTATATATTATTATAAAATATTGTTTTTAACATAATATAATATAATAATAATATAATAATCTATATTATAATAAAGTAAAAAAGAAAAATGGAAGACAGAAAATATTTTCCAAAAAACAAAGATTAAATTATCACATATTAATTTAAAAATATTATTTTTAATTAATATATAATATAATGTAAAATCATTTAAAATAAGAGTGAATTAATATAAATATACTTTATATGTTGCCTAAACATTTAATTAAGGATTAACAATGTAAAGCAGAAGTCACGTTATCGTCCTGTTGAACGATTAAAACCTGTAACATTTGATTCCACCGCGATAAAACGCAGCCGTCGTGTTTCTACCGTTTCTTTAAAAGCAAATGTTCAGCTTAGTGAAGACGGACGGACGGAGGCAGTGGAAAGAAATTAAAACTAACACGACAAATGGAGACAAAGAAGGAGCCGCGGAGGGAAAAGTCAAAAGTGAAAGCGATAAAGAACAAGTGTGGGAGGAAAATTAAGACGGCAAATGGACGGAACGAAGGAAAAGTCAAAGCCTCCTACGGTTTGTGGAGGAGACACTCGGTTTTTAATTTGATTTGAAGCCATCGAGGTTTTTCTCTCCGGCTCCGTTTTATTCTCTCTGAGCGTTTTTGTTTCTAACAGACGAGTGATGCTGATGAGACGACGTGTTGATGACGTTTCCTTTGTGTTCAAGTCACGTAACAAACGAGGAACTGGACGAGTTTCTGTGTCTGAGTCCAACGACTTGAAAAGTGTCAAATGAATCAATGACCGATTCACAACCACAAAGACCCTGTAGGTCCAGAAGACTCCAACCGAATCCACCAGTCCAGTCTTCATCTACAGGATCAGGATCAGGACTCTGATTCAAGTTCAGGTCTCTGATTGAGGATCAGGTCTTTAATACTGGTTCAGGTCACTCATCCTGGTTCAAGCCTTTTATCCAGGATCAGGTCTCTGACCCAAGTCTGTGATCCAGGTTCAGGACTCTGATCCAGGATCAGATCCCTAATCGAGGTCTCTGATCCAGGTTCAGGCCTCTGATCCTGGATCCACAGTTCCACAGTTTGTAAAAGGACTGGGTGTCTCACCACTTGCAGCAGAGCGAGGTACCCGGCGCCCACGTTGTCGAAGTTGACCTTGACCTTGGTCCAGTAGTAGAGCGACGTGTTGCCGTGCATCTCACACTCTGTCTTGTTGTTGATGTTGGAGGCGTCGTAGATGAACCCGGTCCGGTTCACGCAGCGTCCGAACTTCCCGGCGAACAAGTTGACGCCCATGATGCTGAAGATGAGCCAGAAGATGAGACAGACGAGCAGCACGTTCATGATGGAGGGGATGGCTCCGATCAGAGCGTTGACCACCACCTGGACACACACACACGCACACACACACACAGACACAGAGACACACACACACACACACACACACACACTCTTAGAGGCTGTACATTCAAACCTGATGTTGGTCGACTAAACATTTACTGAACAAACATCGACTTCAACGTGTTTTTCTAAAACTTTTAAGTTTTGTTGATGTATTTCACATGTTCACATGTTCACATGTTCCAAAGACGTGTAAATAAATCTGCAACTGTTTCTCTGAAGATTCATCTACATCCACACGTAGCCGAGTAATTTTAAAAACATGCGTTTTCTTCTTTCGTTCACATGTGAACGATGTTTCAGCTTCAACTCAACTTCAACTTCAAGTTTTAGATTCATGACGTCATCGTGTTTGACAGGAAACACATCAACGTCATGTGAGTGATGCTTGTTTCCATAGAAACCGTCGATGACGGACACTTTTAAAATAGTCATTTAACTTTTCTGTCCACATGAAGGACCCTCGATTGGACTCTTTGTAACGAAGTAACTGGGTGTGTTTGTAGAAGACATTGCATTCATTCGTTCTTTTATTAATGATTCTATGTTGTTAAAAAGACCCGTCTACGTGTGGACGCAGCCTAAGTTCCTAAAACTAACATGACCTTATGATTATTAAGATTCAACCTCCATTTTTGCAGATTTGCAGCCAGGAAACACACCTGATCCCCAGTTGAACCAGTTGAACCAGTTGATGTTTGCGTCACTAAACGTTCATCTGAACCAACATGAACAGAAATGATCACATGCAGCTCCATTTAAACAGAGAGGCGGGCGGGAGAGTCTCAGCGGGCGAAGAGTTAAATTCACATCAGTTATTTTTAAAAAGTGAAAATAATTCTTTCTTTTTTTCTTTTTAACGTCTTTGCAAAATGTCAGAGCAGCAGGCTCCAGTGTTCAGACGATGTTACATATGGTCCAGAAATAGTCAGAAACCAAATGTAAAATAATACTAATAATAATAAAATCACAGTGTGATTACATGAGTCGGCGCGTTAACGAGCTGATGAGTCAAATCTAACGATGAGAGTTTAAGTGAAGCAGACGAAGCCGTTCTGACAATTTGATCAGACGCTGAAGGAAGAACAATGAAGTCATGACCACAAACCACTTTTCTACTCAACACGGCGCCGGGTTTCAGCCGTTGTAGGTAAAAAATAAAAAATAGAGTTACACAACCGTGTGAGGGCGTCAGTCTCCAGAGGAAAGAAAAAGTTCAATATTCTCTGAGATTTCATAAAAAATATAACCCGCTTTTTTCTTTTTTAGATTGGGGATCAACTTCATCTCATCGACAGTCGCCAAAGTCACGGGTTCGATTTAAATTTAGACCAATCATCATCATCATCATCATCATCGTTGTCATGGTTACCAGTCAATATGGTGATCCAAACGTCAGTGAATCACTTCCTTGTTTCTTTTAGAAGATAAAAAAATGTCACATTTACCTTCAACATCACTAAGGACCAAGAGAAACAGTCTCTGGTCAGATTTCACCACAGAGGAGGAAACTGTTTATATTGTTGTGGAGCAACAAGAGGAAGTCGACTGTTGAGAAACAACTTTGTCACCGAGAAACAGACGGAGAAAGTTAGAAACACAGGGAGGACGTGAGACCAGACACTGGTTTATACCTTCACTTTAACCACCTGCTGAAGTTGGATCATCAAGGGGAAAAATTTGATTTTGCTTCTGCAACTTTATTGCAACAAAAACATCTTGAACTCATGCATCATGTGTTAAAACAGAAATGAATTTCAGCTGAAAGATTTTAGTCTAAATAAAAGTAATTATCAGACACATGGAGCTTAAAGATGATCCAACACTTCTTTATAAACCATCAGTGACTCGGTGCTGGTTGGTTCAGTTAGAGTGAAGTGTGTCACGGTTTGATCCACGTTCGGGCCACATTGGGTTTCACTAGTGCATTATGGGATGTCCTCTCACCTGTACTGACGTTCACTACTAATGATGTGATGAGATGAGGTTGATCTCTGATCATTAGAAGTTTGTTTTTGTTGCTCTCTGCTTCGTCCAGCGAGTGTTTTCATTGTGTGAAACTAGGAACTGCTCCTCCAGCCCCCCTCACTCTACCCACAATGCAGCTGTCCTACGTAAACTGACACGTAACTTGATAGTAGACAAAGACAAAGACACGAAGCAGAGGATCATGGGAAAGAGGAAAGAGAAGAACCCCCGGCATGCAACAGGGCCTCCAGAGCGTCACGTGACCAGTCGGCGTCCTGCACTCGTCAGTTTAACTTCATTACGTCAGATCAGTAGATTTCATGAAGAAACGACTTTTTAGCAGATTGATCATTAACTTGTTAGTTTTTTGTTTAATTAACATGAGTTGATCTGATGAAGATGTCGCTGCAGGACACTGACTGACAGTAATACTGATGATGAACCACACAAACACTGAGCAATGCACGAGAAATCTCCCTGGATGTGACAATAAAGATTCACACAAAGTTCAAACACTGGAAACACAAAGAGAAGTCACAGGTTCACGTTACAAACAATCTGTGAAAATGAACCAATCAGAGATGAAGATATGAAGAAAAAAGTTTCATTTTTGTTTTCTTTTAACACTTTGTTTTGGGAAAACAGCAGAAAATGTGTTAAGATTTTGTTTCATTATGAAAATTAAAAACTTCATTTATTTAATTTTTAAACAAGAGAGAAGAAAAGTTGATTATTTTTCAAGTTGCAGCTTCTTTTATATGATGTTTTGATCTTTTTCACTGTTGAATGAATGGATGTGAATTGATTTAACTCCAATGAACCAATGAACATAAAGTATCATTAACTGACAGAAAATTTTAAATATAATGTTGTTTCCTTTGTTTCGAGCTGAAGAACTGAACTGACGTCACCCACATCAGTCTGGTTGTTGTCCGCCATCTTGGATATTTTATTGTATTTCATATATGTATTTAAATTTAAACACTTAAAAAAAACCGACTTCTTTCCAGTGAAAACAACAAAGGTAAAATCTTTGCTACAGAAGTAAAGTTGACGGTTGCAGGTGGTTGCATCATCCACGCGGCCTAATTTTGGATAAAGTCGCATCATTTATCATGTGAACGTCCCAGTGGAGCAGGTGGAGCCCAACACAGGTGTGTCTCATTCTGTTAATACTGACTCTTACCCTCATGCCTTCAAATCTGGAGAGGGCTCTGAGGGGCCGCAGGGCTCGCAGCGTCCGCAGGGACTTGATGGCTGCAAAGTCTGAATAACCCAACGTGTTGGCCACCAAACTGACCAACGACACCTGGAGGAGAGAGACAGACGCAAAGACACAGACAGAGGAAGGACAGTTAACTTCAGAGGATGAGGCTGATCCTGGACCTGCCAATCAGAGCAGAGGACGGAGACGGGCGGTGATTTAATAATAATCAGCTGATTCCTGCTGAAGAAAAGAAACCTGTGAAGATGAGTTCGATCCTGAGAAGCTGTGGGAGAGAAAGTGAGGAAAACGTGTCGTCGTCAACCTGTAACGATGAAGAAACATCTGTTTTGTCACGATCGTTGACACAAACACAGAAACAAAGAGCGTCTCTAGAAGAACCCTCTACAGCCACAGACACAGCTCAGCTTCACCACGGAGCGGCGCCGGCCTCTCGTGGTTTTCGTCGCGTTCCAGCCAGTTTCTTACCCTGATACCAGCGAAGCGGGACGCGGCCCGGAGAGGACGAAGAGCCCTGAACGTCCTCAGAACCCGCATGGTGGTGATCTGGTCCACGGAGATGAACTGAGCCAGCAGACCCAACACTGAGATCTACAGGGTGTCACACAGTTACTGAGTTTCATGTCTCACTTGTTTTAAAGCTGCTGTTTCAGAGTTGACGCTGAGCAACAACGTGACGGGAGCTTCACGGCACATTCATGGGATCATCACAGGGAAATTTCTTACTGAGAAAAAAACACAACAACTTTGTTTTGACAGAAAATAAAAGCTGAACTAAGATCTGAGAGTCTCTGTTTATAACTGCTCTGTTTTCTGTCACTGATGAAAAGGTCTCAGAGCTTCTGTTCATTTCCAGCTCAGTGCCTGTATATGGATGGAGTGTGTGTGTGTGTGTGTGTGTGTGTGTGTGTGTGTGTGTGTGTGTGTGTGTGTGTGTGTGTTAACGTGTGAAGAGACAACATGTCAGTATGTGCAGGTTGAAAAGCCAACGTTGATTGTTTGACCAGAGGCTGTTTGGACCCTTCTCTCTCTCTCTCTCGTTGTTGTTTAACCTCAGTGAAGCGAAACTCAAGCATCAAATAATCTCCAGACACGACATCACATCTTTACCACGACATGTTGTACATGTATGTGTCATGTATGTAACTGAGTGAAGTGTTAGTGTTTTTGCTTTGAAAAGATAAAATCATCAACTAAACTTTCATCTTTGAACCTTTAAAAACTTTTGTATAAATATTAAAAAAACAAAACAAATTATAACACACAGCGGGAAAACGTCAGAATATAGTAAATGTCCAAATTATAGAAAATAACACAATAACAGTCACTGTCACACTGTTCATCTTCACCAATAATCAACAATCAAACACCTGATTGATCAATAAACAACAGTAAAGCGAGAACTTACATCAACGATGAGGAAGTCGAGCCAACACCAGTAGTTGGTGAAGTACTTCTTGAAGCCATAGGCGAGCCACTTGAGCATCATCTCCAGGATGAAGATGTAGGTGAAGATCTTGTCGGCGTATTCCAGCACCACCTTCACCACCCTCCTCTGTTCAATGTAGATGTCCTCAAAGGCCTGAGGGCGGAGGTGAGTCAGCTGTCAGTCATGTACTGAAGACCAGTGTTGATATAAAGTATGTGAAAGTCCAACTACAGTAGAAGTAGAGACACTAGAGTAGAAGTAGAGACACTAGAGTAGAAGTAGAGACACTAGAGTAGAAGTAGAGACACTAGAGTAGAAGTAGAATACTAAGTAGAAGTAGACTTTGGTAGAATAAAATAACTTTGGTAGAAGTTCAAGTCGTCACTAGAATGATTCTCCAGTAAAAGTCTTAAAGTATCTAGTATTTACTGTACTTCAGTATGACAGTAATCTATAAGTAAATGTAGTTAAGTGTAGAAAGTAAAAGTACAAGTACATGTTAATAAAACAGAAGAATATTATGAAGTTTATCCAGCACTTTAAAACATGGAGCTACAACAATCTTCATAGACAATGAATGAGTCTGAACTAAAGAACTAAAGTTGTTCTTTTTTCACTAAATGTAAATGTGTGTTTATATTGATATTGTTGAAGTTTCTCCATCATCCACCTTTAAGATGGAGCCTCCATCAACCCTCAGACATGGTGTTGATGGTCTAAACAGTCACAGGTCGACTTAGAGTCAAAACACCACATTTACTGAGTCACAGTAGTACAGTAGTGAAATATTAGGACTTTGTTACTATAAAACACTGACTCAGATCGATGAATAAAATTCAAAGATCTTTAAAATGACTTGAACATCGGAGGATGGAAACTGTGCATGTTCCGAAAGTTTGTTTAGTTTGTTTATTAGTTTAGTTTGTTAGAAGTAAATTAAGAGACTGTGAACTGTCAGTGAAAGTCAGTTAAAGGACATGAAAGGTGTCGTTGAGTCTGACCAGAGCTCCGGAGCTGAGGAGGATCATGAAGATGATGAAGGACTCGAACCAGCTGTGTTCTACGATCTGATAAGACGTCTTCCTCATCCTCCACCAGATCTGACCCAGGCCCGTCGTCGTGTCGATGTCACAGCACTGAAACCTGGCCACACACACTGCAGGGCGACGCACGCACGCACACACACACACACACACACACACACACACACACACACACACACACACACAGTCAGTCAACCCAGAAACCTGTTCACCAACATGTGACTCATTTAACCAGACAGTGTTTGTGCAGGTTAATTTTAAAAACTAAGTTTCAGGCTGGGAATTGAACCATCAACCCTTTGATTAGTGGATGCACCTCTACATGTGGTTCTGTGTCTATTCATCATGTGTTTAACTGAAACAACAACATTAACAACAACGTTAATCAGTAAAATGATTAAACAGCTGATTAAAGAAAAGGACGTTTTCATTCTGTCTGTGTTGGATCAACTGTGATAACAACATGACTCATGTCTCACTGCATGAAACTAAACAACATTAACATGTCTGAGGCAGCGGCTCGCTTCAGGTCACACACACACACACACACACACACACACACACACACACACACACACACACACACACACACACACACACACACACACACACACACACACACACACACACACACACACACACACACACACACACACACACACACACACACACACACACACACACACCCAGAGCATAAAGGACTCCATCTATCCCTGGTTGTGTGTGTGTGTGTTGCGAGTGGTGTTTTCTTGCATAACTTGACTGTGACAGATGCTGAGCTTCCGTTTCTCCACAACAGCCCTCCCCCTGTGTGTGTGTGTGTGTGTGTGTGTGTGTGTGTGTGTGTGTGTGTGTGTGTGTGTGTGTGTGTGTGTGTGTGTGTGTGTGTGTGTGTGTGTGTGTGTGTGTGTGTGTGTGTGTGTGTGTGTGTGTGTGTGTGTGTGTAATGGAGCTACACTTGCAGCAGACTGTAACGTTCACTTCAGATTCACATTTATTTCCTCCACTTTACTGTAGCAGAACCTGTATTTAACCTCTTTAAACCCCCAGTTTTCTCATTCAAACAACTTCTACTTTTCTTTGAATTTAAGAAACGATACATTTCTGATCATTTCACACTGAAACTCCACTGTTTTGGCGTCTCATGTTTATGTCAATGTGATGAATGTAAATCCAGTTTTCACACTTCAAACTCCAACTGAATTTAACTTCATTTACCTCATTTATGTCATTAAATAACATCACCAAACAGGCGTGTCCTGATTAAATTTGATGTCTACATGTCAGAAAATAACATACTCAAACAGGCAACAATGTCTTTGACTCCAGGCTCCTGGTATAAAAGGTTTTTACTGGTGAAGCTTTAAGTTGAAGATGGAGCTAAGCTTGGTTGTAAAATGATCTGAGATATGAGGACGACTTCACATTTGTGTTACAACTTTAAAAGCCAGTGTAGTTTTCACAGTTTGCTGAGTCTTGTAAAAAGGCAGTGTGGTGGTTTTACTACTGGATGTAGTCATCTGGTACATGTCTGTTCTCTTCCTGAGAGCCCATCAACGTTCCCACTGTGGCGCTCCAACATGTTGATGAGCTGAAAGCAGCCGGACGACGTCTGGAACAGATGGGATCACTCTGTGACTTGTTCGCCGCAGTGCATCATCCAACCAGTGAGTGCTGATAACAGGAGGATCGGATTCCCGTCTTCCTATGTTATCAGGACGTCGGTCACTAAAAGCTTGTCGCTAACATTTTCAAATTTGATGAGTGCGTCTGTGAGGGCAGCGGGTGGACGACGGAGCAAAGCTTGACTGAAAATGTTCACTCGGTCAGAACTACCACGGACTGTTGGTTCACAGATATGTGTGTTTACAAGCTGCTGTTGGTGTATAAAACAACATCTGAGCTGCTGCTGAATTACTGCTGCAGGACAAATCAGAGCCAGCTGGTTAGCATGCTAATGGTAAATGTAAACTAGTGTTTTAATGAAAACTCAAAGCGCTCTACAGTTGACATCAATACAAAAATGTCTCAAGGACACTTCAGTCCGGACAGGAACTGAACCACTGATCTTCTGATTAATCCTAGTTGACACCAGTTGACTCCACCAGTGATCTCCAGTGGTGGAGTCTGGTGGACTTGGTCCTCTGATGGTTGGTGAATCATCAGTTAATGATCATAATGTGTGAACAGCCCTAACGACTCCATCAGAGGCCGTTGGGACCTGGTCTGAGACCGGGACTGGATCTGTCATGTTAGAAAACTGGACCAACACAGTGTCCGTGCGCTCTCCGTCTTCTTGACGGGTTGTTAAAAAAATGGCGAGGTGCACGTCAGCCCACAGAGACGCAGCGGACTCTGCATCTATGCATCCATGGATATGGACGAGCATAAATCAGGCTTTACTAACCAGTGATGTGATTTATTGAAAAAACTGTTCAGTTTATGGTTTTATCTCAAATGTTTCAAGGTTATGAAAACTTCCTGCTGCTGCCCCTTCAAATTAAAAGCATTGAAAATGGAAAAAACCTAAAGTGTTTATAGAGTTAAACTGTACCGGGAGCTGTGGAACCAGGAGACGTGACAGGTGCAATGAACATAAAGTTTCTGTCGGTTTCCTGTGACAAACAGAGAGAAGAGCCCGAGCTGCTCGTCACTGCGCTGATTGCAGCGTCCGCCTACATCTGTAATTAAGGCTCTGATTACCCCGACTTTCCGTCGCCATGGCTACTAATAGGCTTTTCCCTGATACGTCGGTTGAGTAATCCAATGAAAACAAGCGAGTGGTAATCCGACACTCAATCAGCCCACTTGGCAGCATTATTATCAACGTGTGTGTGTGTTTGTTAGGAAACCCCCTGTGCTTGTACTGACGGCAGCTTTAACAAACACTTTTAGAGCTATAAACTTTTATTGAACGCGTCTCTAAACGCCTCATTACATCACCTGTTGGCGAGTCGACGCCTCCTTCAGCGGCGCTCGCTCTCTGCTGAGCGTCGCATTGATCCGCCATCGAGCGCTACTCAGAAAACTCAGCTGAATGATCCCCTGCTAGGTGATTGCTTCTGACCCACGCTGCGTCCACACACACACACACACACACACACACACACACACACACACACACACACACACACACACACACACACACACACACACACACACAACTTCAATGCTGCCTCAGACTGGATTTTCTGCTCAGTGACTGAATCTGTTACATAAAATTGAGACGCTACAAATATTGCTTTAATCTGTATCATTCATTTTACATCTGAGTGAACAACTAATGGTTAAACTGGACGACCTAAAGTGACCAGTCCAGCCTGATGGTAAACTGGTGATAAACTGATGATAAACTGATGATAAACTGGTGATGAACTGATGATAAACTGGTGATAAACTGGTGATAAACTAAACTTTAACGTGTTTAAGTTTAACGTATTATTTTGGATTAAAAATTAATACTTGTTACATTTGTTACCAAACTATTGATAATATAAGGACGTTATTCATGGACAATTGTAAGTAAATAATTATGTTTTATTTTGCTCTGTTCAATAAATCTCCTACATTTCATGCCATACTGCTTCTTATATACTGCTCACAGAAACACACACACACACACTAACACACACACAAACACACACACTATTACTCCCTCTCAATCTCGTGCTGTGCAGCATCACAACATTAACCAATGAGTTGGCATTTAGACGACTAATGGGGCAGCAAATGTAATGTCTGCTGTCAGCGCGCGTGTCATTTAAAATTTGCATGTGAGTTGATATAATTACAATTTTTTGAATGTATGTTGGGTCACGATAAACTTTATCTGGCCCTGCAGGCTACGTGGGACTGTGTGTGTGTGTGTTTGTGGTGTTTGTGGTGTGTGTGGTGTGTGTGTGTGTGTGTGTGTGTGTGTGTGTGTGTGTGGTCAGATTTCAGTTTATGTTCATAATCTGCAGGAAGAAGAACAGTTGAACGTTCAACATCTGACTTTTCTCTGTTAACAAGACCAACACTGACCCGTGAAGAACCAGGTTCTTCACGGATCCGGTTCAGATCGGACCCTGACTGCTCAGTTAATTATTTTCCTCCTTTTCTGCTTCGGTCTCAAAGCGCCATTGTTGAGTTTGACTCTATCGGCTGAAAGCAGGCAGAAGAAAACACAGCGATGACCTTCCCCTCCTTCATCTGGAGACTTTCTTTTTTTACGCCGCAGTCCTCCGACTCGACAGCGCTCAGGCTTTTCCGACCTTTCGTCTTGCGTGATGAATAATTAGCGGTGGGGGAGCGTCACCATTCAGGGCGACACACACACACACACACACACACACACACACACTCTGTCTTAGTGACAGCCAGGGGGAGCAGCAGGGAGGAGCACTGTCGGTTGTGCTTTGTAATCACAGCATGGAGGAACACACACACACACACACACACAGAGACACACACACAGAGACACACACAGAGAGACACAATCCTTCATAGCTGTAAAAGCAGCTCTGTGTGGAACATACTGTACACACACACACACACACACACACACACACACACACACACACACACACACATACATCCATAGAAATCGCCTGCATCCTGAGTTTTTAAGATTTTTATTCCTTTCAACATTCAGGTGCGACACACACCCGTCGAGTTCTCTCGCACTGTGTCACACACTGTTTGACATTTGTAGCGAACACTGGACTGAAGCAACACAAGAAAAGGTCGAAGTGGAGTGAAGAGCGAAGGCAACAACCTGAGGAGTGAATACAAACCAAAAGGAACATGGGTTGTCTTGATTTAACACATATGTCCTGTGTATATATATATATATATATATATATATATATATATATATATATATATATATATATATGACTGCGCTGTGTGAGCTCTGGTCTGTTTGTTTCCTCCTTTTAAACTTCTGTCACAAACACTTTGCAGTCCAGCAAAAACAAAACAGTTTCTCTGAGCTTGTGCTAACGTTGACTAATTAACACTAAAATACCGTACCGCCGACAAAACGCAACAACAGGAATAAGTCCAGTGGACAGAAAATCAGACACAGTTGAGCTAAAAGCTAATGCTAATCTTTAACGCTAACAAGCTGCGTATTGGAGTTTTTACTGACTTTACTCAAATAACCGAGAAGCAGATGTCACGTTTACAACTGTTCAGGCAGGAAATCACAATATTTATCCACCACGAAATGATATTATCATCATTTTGTTTTGTTGTCTCAGAATATAAAACCATGTTTACCTACAGTTTATTTACCTCAAACCTTGACTCCACCTCCACGTCACAGTTTCTGACATCAGTGGCGTTAGTGTATCAGAGAAACGTTGCGTTTATCGTTTTGTCTTCTACTTTGTCGTTCATCTCTTTACTTTAACTTTTCAGGTGTGAACGCGAGGAAACATCACGACCACGAACCAACATCCTGAGGGTCTGGATCGGTCCTGAGACGTCCAGATGGCCTTGTAGTGTCCACACACACACACACACACACACACACACAGCTGGTGTCCGCCTGCTGTTGCTGTTGTTAGTCATTTTTCTGGCCTACTTCTGCAGCATCTGGCCAATTCAGAGACGCTGCACTTTACACACATTGACACACGGTGACCGTCGAGCTGCGTCAGCAGTCGCCACCGCTGGCCCCGGTACGCCGGCATGGCGAGCTGAGTCAGGAGGAAGGACATGCCTGAGGTCCAAATCTGTCTCTGGCACCAAAAAATCTGTTCATATCAGGAAGGTCAACAGGTCACTTCCTGTTGTTTTGTGTGGTTAGATTCATTCAAACATTCATTCACATCATCTCAACTACTTCTCTCTTCCTTCACTTCCATCTCATCGTCTGTTTCCGTTTCATTTCATTTCCCGTCCACGTCTCCTCTGTCTTTTCCTCAGCTGCTGATGCAGACACGTCGCTGACACTAACTGTGCAGTAGAAGAAGAGTTTAGCTCGTGTTTCATATCTTCTTCTGTCGCTGCCCCGGCGGCTGATCTGAGTCCAGCCGGTGACAAACACCTGCTCGCTGCGAAGGACTCTGCTGAATCAGGAGGAAGCAGGCGGCGTGTTGGGACAGTTGCGATGGACGCATCAATCTTCTAAATGAATCAAAGCTAATACAACATCTGCCACTTGGCAGAGTCTTTCATCCACAGGAAACTGTCCTGACACTGGTTCCACGATAAACGCAGTGATGCTTTTCACCAGCATGAACTTTTCTTTTTCTGCTTTTTATGTTTGCTTTTTCTCTCTTTTCTTAGAGTAACTCTGAAGCAGCTGTGCAGCGTCGGCAGACTGCAGCGTTAAACCATCCATCCATTTTCTGCTGTTTATCAGCAGGTCAACAAACGTAGTCCAGGTGTCTCTCTCCCCAGCGACACCTCCCAGCTCCTGGAGGATCCCAAGGCGTTCCCACATCCAGATGAGAGATGATCTCTGCAGCTGTGTTTCTATCTCCAGGTATCCTACCGGTTGGATGTGCTCAGAAAAACCACCAATGGTTCACACTCTGGCTGCTTTACCAAAGCTCAGGACCGCAGGTGAAAGTTACTAACTAGGTTTAGTAAATCGATGATTTTTTACCATGATGGTCGACTACAACTACTGCCTTACTGCTGTCAATGGCCTAGAGAAGCTGAAACTCCTCCACCTGAAGAGCAGCAGCTCCCTCCACCTGTTTCTGTCAGAGAACGACAGCTCATCCAGCTACAAACCAATCAAGACTATTGATGTTTTTAAAAGCAGCTTCTTAAGAACTGAATCACTTTCACATCATGTGTTGTGACTCAACGAACATTTGTATTGACATTATTTCCCCAACTGCTGCTTCTGAACTCAGGAACAAACAGTGAACTTTCACTTTTGGTCCAACGTGGATCAGACTTGACAAACTTCATCTGCTGGTGATGAAGATCATGTCAAACAAAAGCTGCTGACAACAAACAAACAAAAGAAATGTTTATGTTTCATTTGATATGAACACATGCTTGTTCTGCAGCTGTAGATAAGAATAAAGTGATGTTGTCGAACGTCCTAGTGTCTAAAACTCTGTAAAAACATGAGCAGCCTTGTCAACAGGCAGCAGCCATTTCTCAGACTTGAACACGTCGCCTCCAGGCTGCTTTCACGAGAAGCACATTAACATGAACAAGGTCTCACCGAGGCACAAAACATGACTTTTAAAAGCAGGTGGATGTTAAAGTCCAAGGGGAGCGATGTGTAAAAAATCAGGGTTTATTTTGGTTGAAACATCCATGTGTTCGTCCTGCGTGTTTGCCCTCAGAGTCTTACTAATGTACTCGCTGCAGGTGTCGGGGAAGCTTTTTTCTGTTGCTTTTGTTCTTTGTAGAGGGTTTTTCCAGCTGGCTGCCCTGATTCTGTCTGAGCTCCTTACCTCATATCACCTCTGAAATTCAAAAGGGAAATATCTATTAAAAATTGTATTTACATTTAAATGTTTTTAATCTTCTTCATTTGACCTCTGATCAGGTGTCAGAGTCACTTTTGCTACATTGTTCCCATCGCTGTCTCTCTGCTTCTCTGCCTTTGTGTACGTGTGTCGTGGACATGTTAGCTGTTGCTGTGTTGTTACACCGGTGAAGACTAATTTCCAGGAGGAAACTGGCTGAGTCAGGAAGGAAACAAGGTGTTTGCTTTCCACCTGGGTTAGTCAGTACAGGACCATAAATCTCGTGATGAAAGTACTGGGGCGAGGTGGTTTGTTTGGAGACGCCCTCCTGGTTATTCACTGTAATGCAAATTAGAAAATTACAATTCAACCATCATTAAAAGATGATATATCACAAAGCACCGAGCGTCGTCTCCTGCTGGGAGAAGCTAGAACACAGCGTCTGGGCAGCGCTACAACTTCAGGACAGACTGGATGCTAATGGAGCTAACAGTTAGCATGCTAACTATAGCAGAAGCAAAACGAATATTGGTAGGATTGGTGTTGCTTTTGCTGGAGACACTTGTTGGTAAATAAACAAATAAAGTTTGATGCAAAAGCTGTTGATGCTAATGTTAGCCGTAACCGCATCAACCACATCGTGTTTCTATAGAAAATGGCAGGATAACAGAGAGATCCAGGTCTCTATGTTTTGGTTTATATTGCACACTGGTTTTTGGTAAATGGTTGTCTTATATCTTTAGTTTGAACCTGGTGTGGAACAGGAGCACATTGGAGGCAGCTGGTTGATTTTTGTTTTGGTGAAAATATAAAGACTGTGTCCGACATCAGGAAAACAAGACGGACACTTTAATTGTTCTGGTACCGGAGACAGAATTTTTTCGTTGGATTAATATTTTACGTGTGTTGACGTTAACACGACTCTTGGGGGTCGTTGATTGTTACAGCAACTTCAACAAGATCAACAACATTTACGATGTCAAGTTTGACTTTCATTGACTTTCAGTCTCTGTGGTCAAAACATGGTGCCTACGTTTCCCACAATGCAACTTGACTGCACAAAGGTAAACAGCAGATACTTGGCTGATATTTCCTGCAGATTCATTTATTTTTTCTAATTTGTCTCAAACTGACTGAGACTCAGGTGACGTCACACAGCGCCCTCTGGAGGCACCAAAGGTTCATACGACTGTTTCATCACATGCAGCCGAACTCCCCAACACCTGGAAACACTTAACTTAAGATACAACAGATCCAAAATGCAGATCACGTTTTAATTAAAATATTTTAACAATCAGGATATCGGGCTCTTTAATTATCAACTAAAACCACCAGGCTGATTAAAACCATCCTACTGTTTTGCTCTGATAAGAACAAAAACCAAAACTTCACGTTTGTTGTGAGAAGTTGACCGATCAGCAGGACCGAGCTCATTGGGTCGTATGTTAAAGAACAGGTGCTTGTCATCTGCAGACAGAAATAAATGTTCCTCTTGTCCCTGAGGTTCTTTCACCATCAGCACAATATCACACGTCATCATACATGCTCTCCAGGGCCTGGGAGTTCATTGGCTGCTCTCAGCCCAATAGTCCTCCAGTGTTCCCCAGCTTCCCTGTGTCTCTGCGCCGTGGTCATGCTAACTGTACTGAACTGCATCCAAGACAAATCTCTGTGCTCCAGAAAGGAAACTGGCTGAGTCAGGAAGGAAAACAAGTTATTTAGCCGTCCACCTGGGTTAGTCCGCACAGCATCATTAATCTCATTGTGAAAGTATTGGGGCGCGTGTGTGTTGGGGACGGGCTCGCCGTTTGTAGAAAACATGTGAAAGTCCAGCGCAGCAGCGTCAGAGCGTAAGCAAATAAAAGAAAGATTATGTTGCTGACGTGTTTACTCACTGAAAACACATTTATATTGTTGTAGGTTTTAAAGAAGCATCTATCCAGGTCACCTCTGGAGGTTGTGAGGTTTTTATGAGTACGAGTTTGAAATACTATCCTCATTAGACGGAACTACTCAGGTCACAAAAATTAAACACAGCAGCATCTTCTCCATGTTGGTTTCTAGGGAAAAAGATTCACACTTTCTATTCTTGCTACAGACAAAGAGTCTTCTGTTGCCTTAACGTTGTTGCAAAGTCAGGTTCCAGATTTCATCAGAATCTGTTGGACTTTGTACGACTGAAACAACGTTTTGATATTTGTCCTTCTGGTTAAGATCAGTGTCAGTCGTTGAGGAGATTTTTACCAAATTATCCTCAGAGGTCTCCTCATCTCCTCATCTCCCAAACAAACGGACAAGAGGAATGAATTGGGTGAAAACGTTAATTAAAGCAGCTTCGTATTAAAAACCAGTGTTTCTCAGATGTCGTCTGGTGGATGAAGGACATGGATCTCTGAGGGGATATCTCTGATAATATAACAATACTCTTCATCTGGTTGAAATATATAGTTGAAACA
>CM028928.1:1082326-1219826 GCA_016801845.1 Polydactylus sextarius | reverse complement strand
AAACAGAAACTTTGACTTTGACTGGTCCAGCAACTTGTAACAAAACGGCTAAAACACAACAACTTTCATCATAATCAACAGTCTGAAAAAAAAATCCTAAAATCCTGAAGAAACTGATTAAAACCAAACTGATCAGAACATTTATCTGATTGGGACATTGATGTTTTGGTTTGAGCCACGTCCCATCCGCTAACATGAAGGAGGCGGGGCCTATGAGCTGCAGCCACCAGTGGGCGATCTAGATGCTTTGGCTGCTGAGCTACCACGTCGGCCGTCTTTACATACAAGCTGTGAAACAAAACAAAGCATTTCCTGTTTACGTTAAGAAAAAAAAAAAGTCAGTGTAAATTACCATTATAACAAGTAAAATGTGCTCCTCCTACCACCGAGGTCATGTGACCTTTATCTTTAAGTCCATGTGAAGGATCCAACCGTTGAACTGAGACTGACGAGTCTCCACCTGAACGGACGACGTCGCTACAGTCGGAGCTCGAAACACAAACATGTTTGAGAATCTGTCAACGTTTTCGACTTTGTTGTGTTACAGTTTACACTCTCTTTGTTCTGTGCCGTGTACGAGTCTGAGAGCTGAACGTTTTGATGTTTGTCGTTTCGTAACAGACGAGACGAATCAAAGTCTTTCTCTCACCACCTGTCGCCGCAGACAACACCTGAACATCTGTTAGCTGAGTCCAGGGGTCAGAGGTCAGACACCGGGGGCAGGGGGAGGAGGAGGAGGAGGAGGAGTCGCAGTCAGTTTTTACAAGCTGCCATTCTAGAGCAACACACACACACACACACACACACACACACACACACACACAGCAGCTGTGGACACCTGGCACAAACACAGGAAAGTCACAAACGTACAAGCTCAGGTGTTTATAACCGTTTTGAAGGTTTGGAGCAGAAGTGACACTCAAACCTCATGAGGTCTCATGTGACTGAGCCTGGTCCCGACCTGACGAGAATCCGGGTCCAGTCTGAAACTGGTCCTGCTGCAGTCCGAGTGCAGCTCCCACTCTTCACTGTAAACTACATCAACACGTCTTTAAAGTGACTTTAAATGACTTAATGTAGGAGTTTCCTCCGATGCAGTGACACAGTGATAACAGCGACTGTAAACTCCTCAGTTTGACCTCTGACCTCGGCTCGACGGCGCCCACCCAGCTGATTCAAGCTTTACGAGACACTAACAAAAAAGAAAACAACATGTTCGGTGATTTATGACGCCATTAAAGTGCAGGTCAGCTATTTAATCATTACATAACCAAACATGAGGTCTATTAAAACACCGTGCCGGAGCAGCTTAACAGCTTCTATTTACAGTGAGCTGTGTGAGTCCTGAGAATAAATTACATAGGAGAGACCTGGAGGAGAGATGGGGCGAGAGATACAGAGAGGGAAGAGAGGAAAACATGAAGCAGCAGCGGCTCCAACTGTTAGCGTTACCATTAGCTAACTGCTACCTGTCAGCACACGAGTCTCATGTTGTTTTAGTTTTAATTTGGTTAAAGTTTTGTTTCAGGAAACGTTGCTACGACGTTCCAGTAGAGGGCGGTGTCTCCGAAAGATCATATCACAATGTTGTTATCGTAGAAACGGTTGCCATGGACACAACTTAAAGCTAAACGTACAAATCTCTGCTTCAATGCAGGCAGGAAGTTGAGAAATGAATGTTCGTTCTGGGACCTGGGGGTTTTTCTTTTCTATAACATCATAAAATGTCTTGAGATAAAAGTTTTTAATGATTTGATTCAATGCAAATAAAATCAACCTGAACTGAATCGAAGCTTCAGTCCATTTAAAAATCATGAAGGTCACGTCCCAGTGATGAAGGTGATGAAGATCGTTTTGCAGGTGTGACGTTCACCTGAACGCTTCGGTCGATCCAGATTGAATCACACTCTGCCGTGACGCATCTGCCCTTGAGCCAAACACCGAGGTTCAACGAGCGTCTGCAGCTCGGACTTGAACCGAACCGCTGACTCACCTGCTTCAGCTGCTACATTATTCAAGTTTCTTATCTGGGTCAGGTGCTGGTTTTACAACACATAGTTGGAAAAAAAAAGTCACATTCCTGTTGCTGAGCCAGCGAAGACGTTCAGCAAACACAACACACACATGAATAATTTACACGTCGAAGTGTTACGTATTTAAGTAAAAACAAAGCAGCAGCGTCTATTACTCATTTTAAAAAGATGCATGTGTGTGTAACAGCAGCAGAGACTCGTTTATTCTCACACACACAAACACACACACACACACTCTTTACAGTTGATGGTATTTATCATGTGATAATGAGACAACGTCAGCAGGTTTTCGTGCTTCGCTGCTGAACGTGACAGATGTGATGTAACAGTCGTATCATTGAAATTAGACTCATTTTTATTATTATGCTCATTTTCAAAATAAATGTCTGAGAGCTCCATCTGCACTTTTATTTTAACCTCACCGCTGCAGCTCTGCGCTCGACATCATACCGGACGAGACGAGACGAGACGAGACGAGACGAGACGAGACGAGACGAGACGAGACGAGACGAGACGAGACGAGACGAGACGAGACGAGACGAGACGAGACGGGCGTCAGGTCACGTGGACGACTCGGATGAGTCTTCAACAGGTTTGAAACGAGCAGCTCAACAACGCAGACGTGATTTTATTGATGTTGATGCAACTAAGAACAACTATTTGGTTAATAATATATAATCCTGGCGAGCTACATTTAGAGCTCAAGCACAAAGTAACAGAAAATGTGTGGAGCCCTTAAGGAAACAAAAGAGGATGTACTTTCCAAGATCTCGCGAAACCTCTGAGTTAGCATCATGTAGTCTAGATCAGTGGAGACTGAGGTGCAACGAGGCCTAGCGAGACTAAACGTGACGATATTTCTTGTTTAAGTGATAAGGTGTCTCACGACAGGGCAGAAGCCTATCAGACTGTGAGCTATCCAGACTTCCCTTTGTTACCTGTGGGGGCAGTAATGTGACGTTGCTACATCTAGTCTGCCAGAAACTGATAAGGAGGAGGAGGAAGGGAAGCAGCAGCCTCCGTATCCGTAGATACGTAGATGCAGAGTCCTCTGTGTCGTTGTGTAGCCTGTCCGACCCGTCTGACCCCGTCTCCCAAGGATGACGTGGACCTCCACATTTTTTTCTAAACCACGAAACCACAGAGGCCACACGGAAACCGCAGGCCTCTGATTGGTCCAATAGAATGACCTTACAACAACATTGCCACATGTCTCCTCTTTAGTTCTTGTCTCATTTGCAATAAAACATATTACATATATATAACAATTTGTTGTTCAACGTCGATCAGTTCCAGTCGTATACGTTGTCATCGTGGTTTTTAAACGTGATGTTAAACTATCGTCTCGTCTCGTGAGTTCAGTTTATCGTCACATAGACACGGTGTTTCTTACTTTGACCTTTGGGTTCAACTAGAGTCGTGTTAAGTTCACATCATCAGTTTGACATTTAAAGATGATTTAAAGATTATGAACTGATAAACTTTAGCAACATTCTCTTGTGGTTTGTGGTAGTAACCCTGAGACCGGGACACAACATGTTTGTGAAATGAAACTCACTTTTGTCAAAGTTTTACGTTTGTGACAAACACTTGACAGCGCCCTCTGGTGGCCATAGGTATTTAGCGAAACACATAATAACATTTGCATTATTTAACTGTAGTTTTGTGTTTATTTCAGACAAACTTTCAGCTTCCTGTCGAGGTGGAGACACGTCGGCCATCTTTGTTCAAACTTTATGAACTTAAACGACGAGATGTTTCCACAAAGAAGAAAATATGTTTCATGTTTTTGTTTTGATGGCGACACATTGGAAACCACAGTGGTAGAGAGACATAGAGAGAGAGAGAGGGAGAGAGAGAGAGAGAGAGAGAGAGAGAGAGCAGGTGCACAACATGATTAAAGAGGAGAAGTGATGATGAACTGAGTCGGCACAGGTGTGTACACACACACATACACACAGACAGACACACACACATACACACACATACACACAGACAGACACACGGACACATGCGCAGCACGACACAAATATGTCATTTCATGTTAGACACAAAGAGAGGAAACAACCGCTGCTGCTGCATGAACATGAACACACACACAGACACATGCAATAAGGCATTTTACCTTAATGAGTTTTGTTCCTAAAGGAGATATTACACTATTTGAAAAATGTGACACAAACTCCTGTAAAGGACACACACACACACACACACACACACACACACACACACGGTGTCTGAATAGATGAAGAGAGACAGGAGGTTCATGCACACACACATACAAACATACACACTAATACACACAGAGCACAGCGAGAATGAGAAAAAGATAAAAATGCTGGACCATAATGCACTGCCTGAGGCCTCCTGTTCTATGTGACAGTCCCTCTTAGCGCGTGTGTGAGTGTGTGTGAGTGTGAGTGTGTGTGTGTGTGTGTGTGTGTGTGTGTGTGTGTGTGTGTGTGAGCCGGTTTATCCATTACAGAGACACAGTTTATAGAAAGAGACAGAGTCTGTTTGTTTCCATGTAAAAACCTGATGAACAAACACGGACGAAGTCGTCCAGCGTCATGTGACTCAATGTTGTGGGCGGAGCCAGAAATACTTAACATGTTTAAATAAAAAATATCAAAGAGACAGAAGAGTTTGTGTCCTTTTATACCTTCACACACACACACACACACACACCAGCTGACAGGCAGGCGGGAGGTGGTAGCCTCAGAACAACAGCTGACTCACACACACCTGAGCTTGTTTACGTCAGACACAGGTGTGTGTGTGTGTGTGTGTGTGTGTGTGTGTGCATGTGTATGTGAGTGATCTAAAAAGCTACACACTCGGCTGATCAGCAGCCCGTCACAGCTCCTCCCTTCCTCACCTCCTCCTCTTCCTCCTCCCTCTCCTCTTCTCCCTCGGAGCCCTCGGTCTGCTCCTCTCCTCCCTCCTCCTCCTCCTCATCCTCCTCCTCCTCTGGGAACTCCACGTCCGACTCTCCGGGTGCGATGGGGACGCTGATGGTCAGGTTGGGGTTCGTCATGTAGCTGTCGTCCTCGGGGACCACGTACTTCTCCACGTGACGACCTGCGACGCAAAAACAGATGAATTATTACATCATCATCTTTAATATACATACTTATCTTTAACATACTACATATGTTTGGCCGCTGTGCATGCTGGGAGTTACCTATGACGGCCCCGTTGACCTCCGTGTGGATGGTGCTCAGACGTTTCAGCTTCATCATGGCCTTCGCCTCCTTTCGCTTCTGACGTCGGCGCTTCAGGTTCCCGTTGAAGAAATCCACCACCTGCATCACACACACACACACAGACGGTTAGTATTGGAGGGTGAGACAGACAGGCTGCCAGACAGACAGACAGACAGACCTGTCTGCGGCACCAGCCCAGGCCTCTGGTGATCCTGTGGATGGCGATCTGCAGGTTGTTCATCTCGCCGTCGTCGTCTGTAGCCGACAGGTTGTCGGAGCTGAAGCTGCTGAGGAGCAGAGCCAGGAAGAGGTTCAGCAGCTGGAGATGGAGAAGAAGAAGAAGTTACAATATAATCAGAGCAGTGGACGGATACTAAGAAGAAAAGAAAAGATCAATTTTAATGTGACAATTGTTCCTTTGAAAGGAAAATAAATGACCAATGTGTCCATGTGGTAACTGATCAATTTTAAAAGTAGAAATGTGGTTTAAACTGGTTCATGATCAAACTCTCCAGGATTTCATGATATTGTGATCACAACTATTAATGATGAAGATGATGAAGATGATGATGGTTGTTGTTGTTTCAATTTTTGAGGAAAAGTTTTAATTCAGACGAACAAGAAACCACGAAACATGATTCACCTGTAGGTTTACTCTGCTCACAGGTGTTAATGCTCTCTCTCTTGTTCTGTTTAGTTAACCTCAACACACACACACACACACACACACACACACACAGTGTGTGTGTGTGTATGTGTGTGTGTATCATAGTTTCCAGGCCGGACTGATTGTTTGTTCGTGTTTGCTGAATAATACCTGAGACTCGGTAACTGATCACTGAATTGGACGGAGGCTCTCAACCAGATTGGCTTCTTTTTAACCACAGCTGAGTGTGTGTGTGTGTGTGTGTGTGTGTGTGTGTTTTAAGTGACAGGGTGTAGGTCAGGTGGATCATGTCGCAGCTTCCTGTGTCTTTGCTCTGATTACACTCAACAGATCTCAGACCCACAAACTCACAGTTTTGTGTTTTGTCACTGTGACATCATCAAGTCACAAACAGGAAGTGTCATGGACGCCGCCGACCACAACCGAACTCCTGATTCCTTTATTTTATTTTACCTTTTTTTAAAAATTATTTTTGGTTGAATTTTTTGGCTTCAATTAGAGAAAAACCTGACAACTGGATAAATCACACACACACACACACACACACACACACACACACACCCTGTGGGTTGGATGTCCCACAGCTGGATGGTTGTTACATAACAAATCCAGCAGTTTCCCAGTTTGTGGTTGTGTAAGAGGAAACTGGGCCACTGGGTCAATATCTGACAATAGGAAGTGACCTCTGACCTCTGTGTGTGCGTGCGTGTGTGTGTGTGTGTGTGTGTGTGAAATGACTCAAATCATTGTGCAACATGTATCTAAACACTTTTGTTAAATGATTAAATAATGTTTATTAGTCGTAATCAACTTTGTGTTTACTTTGTGTTTAAATGTCTGTCAGGTGAGTTTAAAATCTGAAATTGGTCAGAAGTTAAAAAATAAAAAGAAAACAAACGTGCCTGAACGTGAACACATTTTCTAAGATTATCTCTCAGAAAGTCTTTTATTTTGATAGTTTTATAAAAATGGTGTGTGTGTGTGTTCTGCATGTAGCAGTGTGTGTTAACGTCTTTTTCTGTGTGTGTGTATTGATCCCAGCTGATGGTTTGTGTGTGTGTGTGTGTGTGTGTTGTTTGTGCTACTGATCGGTGTCCGGATGTCACATGCCCGGTTGTTTCATCGTCCCAAAACACCGGCCAATAGATCGATGATGTTGATTGGTTAACACGGCAACATGCCCCGACAGCTCGACCAATGACCTTGCAGCTTTCCAATAACACATAACACATCGGTGACAGAGCTGACGACCAACCGTGACCACCGAACCAGCTGACGCGTTCAAACACCGACAAAACAAAACGGTCGTCTCTAAACCTGCAGTGACTGTGTGGACACCAGGGGGCAGTGGAGCTGAGCTGCAAACAGCCACGTTGTTTAGCAGAAACACTAACATGTAGCAGAGATGAAACACTGATCAATGAGCAGGACTTGGCTTCTAATGTGTGTGTGTTTCCTGAAAACAGCAGATCACCTGACGCCGTCCACTCCCCAGTCACCTCCTTTAACTCATTAAACCGACTGTACCAATTAGCTCGGGGGAGAAAGTGGGCTAACACATGCACACACACACACACACACACACACACACACACACACACACGCACACACATGTACACACGCACACACACGCACGCACATGTACACACACACGCACACACACACACACACACACACACGCACACACACACACACACACACACACACACACACACACACACGCACACACACACACACACACACACACACACACACACACACACACACACACACACACACACACACACACACACACACACACACACACACACACACACACACACACACACACACACACACACACGCACACACACACACACGCACACACACACACACACACACACACACACACACACACACACACACACACACACACACACACACACACACACACACACACACACACACACACACACACACACACGCACACACACACATGCACACACGCACACACACACATGCACACACACACACACACACACACACACACACACACACACACACAGCTGAGCTGCTGATTTCTAATGATCTTTTGTTCCATCTAATGTTTTGTTTGTTTATTATAAAAACTTCTACTTCCTGTTTCATCCTCTTCTCAGCTGATGTCACCTCAGCGTCATGTGACCTTTTTCATTTGTCCTTGAAATGAACGAGCGTCCTCGTTACCTCGGAGGTTCCACCTGCACTGAAACTCGACCTCGGGATGTAAATTTAACCGGAGCTGGTGAACTGGTCCAACGTGACACCGGCGCAGCAGCTCAACTTCTCCTTACGAGGTTTTAACCTGCAGACTGGTTCTTAACCTGGTTCTGAACCTGGTGAAACCTGTTGGCTGGACTCGTTTCCTCTGGGGAACTGGACTTCGGTTCAGTCCAGTTCAGTCCAGTCCAGTTCAGGTGGACTAGACTCAGACTGGTGTTGAAGTCAGTGAAGAGGTGAAGCAGCTGCTGGCGTCCTGGAAACAGCATCACACACCTTCTGCATCCTCAGAGGAGCGATGGGGTGGAGGAGGTGGAGGAGGGTGATGAACGAGCGGTAACACGATCTGTTTTCAGACCTCCTTCTCGTTACAACAAACCCCCCCTGGAGCAAAGCCCCCTGGGAAAATGGGTTTGCAATGTGAAAGAAGAAGAAGAGTAAACCACTGAACCACACAGAGAGAAAGAGTCTGAGTCCAACACAGCTTCTCTTTCATTTCATCACTGAGTCTAAAGCTGTTTCTCTACTCAGACAGGATCAGTTTTACATGGAGACGCTGGGTAAAGTCGTTATTACCGGTTTCTCAGTGACTTTAGTCACTAATCATTACTGGATGATGTCAGTGAAGATTACGGTGACTTCTATCTCATAGAATAGAATAGACCGGCAGGAAACGTGTGAATAAATATCCTGTTTACAAGGAGATTTTCTAACATGGAGGAAGTTGAAGAATAATTCAGTTTCACACTGTGACGAATCTCAGGGCAAATCAAAAGCTCTTGTCAGAGGCTCCTCCTGCTGATGGAGGCTCCATCTTAAAGGTGGATGATGGAGAAACTTCAACAATATCAATATAAACACACATTTACATTTAGTGAAAAAAGAACAACTTTAGTTCTTTAGTTCAGACTCATTCATTGTCTATGAAGATTGTTGTAGCTCCATGTTTTAAAGTGCTGGATAAACTTCATAATATTCTTCTGTTTTATTAACATGTACTTGTACTTTTACTTTCTACACTTAACTACATTTACTTATAGATTACTGTCATACTGAAGTACAGTAAATACTAGATACTTTAAGACTTTTACTGGAGAATCATTCTAGTGACGACTTGAACTTCTACCAAAGTTATTTTATTCTACTCTAGTGTCTCTACTTCTACTCTAGTGTCTCTACTTCTACTCTAGTGTCTCTACTTCTACTCTAGTGGAACTCTCTCTTTATACAAATTGTGATAAAATAAAGGCTTATTAAATGTATTTGTCTCATGAGAGAAATGACTGATCAGGTCTGACTCAAGAGGAAATAAAAGGAGAGAAGTTGTTTCTTTGTTTGAATAAAAAGCAAAACAAACCCTGAAAACACAGAGAGAATTCTAGTCAAGTGTCCATCAGCTGTTTAGTTTCTGTATTTTATTCCTCAACCTGTGTGGTTTTTCTCCACATCTACCAGATGTTTGGACCAATTATCACGAGATGGAATTTATGAGATTAATGGAGATAATGTGGAGGAAGAAGAAAAGGAGGAAGAGTGTGGTGGCAGGTGTTCTGCAGCTGAAGCGCTGGCTCAGGGAAACACATTCAGCTGCTCGTTTGTCATGAAGAGAAACAGCGAACTAAACATCTGTTCACCTGCTGCAGCTGCACACACACACACACACACACTTACAGACACACACGCACGTGTGCGCACACACACACACACACACACACACAATGTTTTCAGAAACAAGGTCTGCAGCAGGAGACTTCAGAGTAAAAGCACAGGGACAAAGACGACACGTCTTCTACATGAGAACAGACGTGAAACCAAAACAACGTCTGAACAAACAAACATCTGGTGACAAACAGCGACTTGACTCCAACAGCTGTATCCACACACACACACACACACACACACACACACACACACACACACACACACACACACAGACACACAGTAACAGAAAAAACACACAAACACAACCAATCGTCTTGAATGAAAACTGCTGATTTTTAACGTCAACTTCTGGAACTGATTCACACCGAGTCTGCAACCACCTGCAGGTACACACACACACACACACACACACACACACACACAGTTTATATACACAGCCACATACCTGTGTGTGTGTGTGTGTGAGAGATAAGAGGTAATTCCCCACTTTCCTCTTTATCTGCCAGTGAGAGCTGGATGCTTATCTCACACACACACACACACACACACACACACACACACACACACACACACACACACACACACACACACACACACACACACACACACAATCATCATTAATGGTTTTTAGTTTTTTATAAATTGAAGAACCAACTGTGGTTCTCCTGCTGCCCCAGTGCAGTCTGGGTATTAGTGTGACATCACACTATGATGATGTCACATCCTCGCTTCATAAATATAACTCACTCTTTGTGTAACTTTCACTCACTACATTTCCTTATGTTCTTCATGTTCTTTTCTTTCATTCGTGACCTTCTCTCTTTTCTTTTATCCTTTGTTTCACTTTTCTGTTTCACTTCCCGTCAGTCGCCGCCTCCTTTCACCTACGAAGTCAGACACTTGACATCTTGTAACAAAAAAATACAGAATCTCTCTCACACACACACACACACACACACACACACACACACACACACACACACACACACACACACACACACACACACACACACACACACACACACACACACACACACACACACACACACACACACACACACACACACACACACACACACACACACACACACACACACACACACTGAGCTGTGCACAATGAGGCCATTTCTAAAGGGATAAATCACCTGAATTGGAAAGGTTCGGTCATCATGACACACACACACATGCACACACACATTTGGGCATATTCATTCAGTCAGGTCAGCATATCCCTCTGCAAGGGGAGATACAATTCCTGCCACTGACAAGAGAAGAATAAGAGGCTGTTGACTGTGTGTATGTGTGTGTATGTGTATGTGCGTGTGTGTGTGTGCGTGTGTGTGTGGTGTGTGTGTAGCTGTAATAGAGTCTCATTCATCTATTTAGCTTAATGGTCTCATGGATATTTAATAACAAGCTTGATAGGCCAGACAGCTCTCTCTCTTACACTCACTCACTCACTCACACTCTCACACACACACACACACACACACACACACACACACACACACACACACACACACACGGTTCATGATCCGCTGACTGGTGAATATGTGACCGCACTTGAGTGTTTATTAATAAGGTAAATGTCTAGAGGAAGAAGAGGATGAGGAATGAAATGAGATGAAGAAAACAAGAAGTAATGTTTTCTTCTTCTGTTGTTGTTGGTTTTGACTGGGTCTCAGATGAGCAGCATTGATCAGTAATCAATACCTCTGACTGACAGGAGGTTTATCACACACTCGACCTTGGTCTGATAAACTTATTATGTTGATATTATGTTGATACTGATATTGTTTGATTTGATTGTTTGTGTGTTATTATTTGACTGATCATCGATCAGTTCATCTCTTGTTTTTTATTTCATCAGTCAAATCCGTCTTCCTCATCTGGGTTCAGACAATGAAATTAAAAACACTGTTGACTCTTAGATTTGTTGTGTGTGTGTGTGTGTGTGTGTGTGTGTGTGTGTGTGTGTGTGTGTGTGTGTGTGTGTGTGTGTGTGTGTGTGTGACCATCAGATAAAGGGACTTTCTCTCCTTCAGTTACGGTCTCCTGTCTGCTCTGAATCACACACACACTGATGGATTGATTGATGTGTTTAGAGGTGTAGACATGTGATGTGTTCAAGCTGTGTGTATGTGTGTGTATGTGTGTGTGTGTGTGTGTGTGTGTGCGCATTTTATAGTGAGGCAGGTAAAATGAGCCTTACAGAAGTGTGTGTGTGTGTGTGTGTGTGTGTTGGGGGTATGTACAGTGTAAGGTGAGATGATAGATAGATATCGTAAGAAAGGAAATCTTTCTTCACCTTCTTCGCCTGGCAAGACGAGCCCTCTGCTTTGGTGTGTGTGTGTGTGTGTGTGTGTGTGTGTGTGTGTGTTTATGCTTGTTCTACATGTAGGAAACGCCACCGAGCCAGTTTCCACCAAGCAGTACAGTACAGTTTAGTTCGGTTTGTGTTTCCAGGGTAAGAAGTTGAAGCGCACTGAACCGTTCCTTCTGCTGAGGCACCAACCGTGAGGTACGGGACAGAGACGCTGTCGTCACTGAGCACGTGTAATAACATCTACAATACAAACACCAGGGCGCCATTTTTTAGCAAACTTTCTAACAAAACGTCTCAAAGCTCCTGTGTGGTCGACCCAGGATCCAGACCTTCCTGCGAATCATCGGTTGAGGAGGAAATCTAGAGAACATACCTGATGTAACAATCGCTAACAGAGGGAAGACAAACGGCACCGAGATGTACAAACATGCTCCGGACTGAACCGTTCTGTTCTGGTTTCAGATCCAGAGCGACTGTCGTTCATATTAATTCAGTTGATCAGAATCTGAGACGACGTTAAATTTAATTTGAATTAAACAAAATAAACCAACTCTTTCTGACGTCAAACCAGCGTCTGTGTAACAACGAAACATGTTTTTAAACTGTATTAATTTCAACTTTATGTGAATATGTTTACTTCTCATACACTTCATGAGACAACAAGGACCTTTTCATAAACACCAGTTACATAGATCATATTTAATATTATTGTTTTGATTCTTTCATCTGCTTCTTTAAATCAAGTGTTTCCTCATAATGTGGATATCTCTGAACACAAACTAAAGGAAAATCAAACTAAAACTACTGATGTTCTCCTAAAACTAGACTCAAATGAAAATCCAAACTAAAACTCAATAATAGACATGAAAGAAAACATCAAAACTAAAGTATCCACTGGACATCAGTGCATCATTTTACCCAACTCTTTCTACTGAAGCACTTAGAAATTAAAAACGAGGTAATTTAGATCATTTAATCACCAAAAATACAATCTGGACACATTTCCAGACTGAGATCTGGGACTGTACCAGAGAAATTTGTCCAGACAAATGTCTAACCTCCATCTACCTCCTTCTGAGAGAAAACAAGCCACCCAGTTACACTACTGCTGCTATTTATATCCTCTCTATCAAATGGGACTCTCTTTCCGTTTGTCTTAAAGTAGAAAACTAAAGGAGAAACTGAGGCTGAAACACAAAACATCTGTGACATGTACAACAAGAGACAGAGAGACGGTCGACTGAGCATCAGCAGATGTGGAGAGTCAGTCGGACATAAATGTTAGGAGGTTAAACTGGGACGGAGGTGGAGAGAGGACAGGTCGGCAGATCAACATTTACTCTGCAGCACATTGTAGATAAATCAGCAGGTTTTTAAAGGAAACACAGTGGAGGATCGTATGTATCGGACGCAGCGGAGCACGGCAGAACAAAACAACAGCAAAGTGACAAATGTTCAGGAGGTTTGAAACTGGATCTGTGAAGTAGTCACATTAACAAGGATAAAATACTGTCCTGCACCACGTCCTAAAGATCAGAGTTCACCAGTCTATTTTATTACTCAAAGACAAAGGTCACTCACCACCAGGTTTCCGATAACCATGACCAGCATGAAGACGAGAATGCAGAGCGGCTGACCCGCCACCTCCATACAGTCCCACATGGTCTCTATCCACTCGCCACACAGCACCCTGAAGACGATGAGGAACGAGTGGAAGAAGTCCTTCATGTGCCAGCGAGGAAGAGTGCAGTCCTTCGAGATCTTACACACACAGTCCTGAGGAGGGAAGTGACGACTCCGTATTACAACGTTACAACGTTTCATTCATGAGCTGAAGTCGTGTCTAGAGACGCTTCTGATAACTACGTTACGCTACGTTATGTTACGTTATGTTACGTTTCCTTTTGTTATGTTACACAATGTTATGTTACGTTACGCTACGTTACGTTACTTATGTTACATTACATTATGCTACGCTATGTTACGTTACACTACGTTATGTTACATTACTTACGTTACATTACGTTACGTTATGTTACGTTATGTTACGTTTCCTTTTGTTACGTTACGCTATGTTACGTTACACTACATTATGTTACGTTACTTACGCTACGTTATGTTACGTCACTTACGTTACGTTACGTTTCCTTTTACACGCTACACTCGTTATGTTACGCCACGCTACGCCACGCCACGTTACCACGCTATGTTTCTTATGTTACATTACATTATGCTACGCTATGTTACGTTACACTACGTTATGTTACATTACTTACGTTACATTACGTTACGTTATGTTACGTTTCCTTTTGTTACGTTACGTTACGCTATGTTACGTTACACTACATTGTTACGTTACTTACGCTACGTTATGTTACGTCACTTACGTTACGTTATGTTACATTTCCTTTTGTTACGTTACGCTACGTTATGTTACGCTACGTTATGTTACTTACGTTATGTTACGTTACTTTCATTTAGTTATGTTTTCCTTTTGTTACGTTTTCCTTTTGTTACCTTACTTTACATTTCTTTTTGTTACATTACATTACATTACGTTACACTATGTTACGTTACGTTACATTGCAGGACGTCGGGTTCAGTTGTGTTGGATTGAGTTGCGTTACGTCATGTTATGTTAGATTTCGTTACCTGGTAGTTTTTTCCAAACAGCTGCATCCCCACCACGGCGAAGATGAAGACGATGATGGCGAGGACGAGCGTCAGGTTTCCCAGAGCGCCCATGGAGTTCCCTATGATCTTGATTAGGGTGTTGAGGGTCGGCCATGATCGAGCGAGCTTGAAAACACGCAACTGGAGAGAGCGAACAAGATGGGATAAGGTCTTAGGTTAGTTTTTACACATCTGAATGAAATAAAATCAGAACACTCTGGTAAAACCTTCATGTGGGGTAAAAGATTTGAGCGTTTTCGTGTGGCGTCGATATCTGCCAACCAACTGTCAGTTAATCTCAGCAGCCACTAGGGGGGCAACCAGATGTCTCAGCTTCACATCACTGACTCACTGTTGCAGCGCGATTAGAAAAGCTGCTCAAGTTGTGGTCAAGTTGTCATTGACAACGAGCTCACACAGGTGAACTGTGACTACAGGAACAACAACAACTGTGGGTCAAGGTAACTTAAACTCACTGCTTCAGTTTACATTAAGTGTGACAGGTCTGGGTCAAGGTCGATCACACAAAACCAGAAGCCTGTTGAATTCAGGTCGAATTCGAGTCAAGTTCGGGCAGAACGACGGCGCCTGAGCTGCACTCTACACCACCAGCAGTCAGACCAGGTCTGATTGCCAGACTGGAGGTCAGGTCTTTTAAACAAAAGATTGTTGATGAATTGAAAACGTGCCAACATCAGGCCGTCGTTCCCTCCAGCTCCTCAGACGTCAGGGAAATAAACTACATCGAATAAATCAAACCTCATGCTTTGGCATCGTTCAGGTAACGTAATATACTTCTACACGCTGTCACGTTCCTGTTTACACCACTTCAAGTCTCAAGTCTGTGGAGGAACGACGAGATTCGGCCCCAAGTCCTGAACAATCGATCCAAGTCAGGACGATGAAGCTTAAATGACTTTTGACTGATGAGACAGATGCAACCAATCAAAGCCGAACATCCTGAGAGCTGGACGCAGTTACTGAGGATATCTGATATATCAATGAAGTGAGCAGAGGTTAAGATGTTTTCAGAGGTTAAAAGCAGTTTTCAGAGGTCTGGGACCTTTCTAGTGAGGAGGAAAATAAATAGGAGGTAAAGGATAAAAGAGACTTGGACAGTTGGACTCAAAAAGACAATCAAGCTAAAAAAAAAACAAAGGAAAAAATAAAAAAAAAAACAACAAAGAAAGAAAGATGAAAACTGAGCAGAGGCTGAAAGAGGAGGAATGAATCCAGTGTGTTTGTTTATTAGTGTGTGTTCGCCTCCAGCAGAACAAGACGATACTCAGAGTGACACTTGGACAGATCGACGCAGACGGACCAAGACAGGCTGCCGGGGTGTGTGTGTGTGTGTGTGTGTGTGTGTGTGTGAGTGTGTGTGTATGAGTGTGTGTATGAGTGTGTGTGTGACAGCCTGTGTCGTCCTCATCTCTTTTTCCTCGTTCGCCAGCTCAAGTTAAGTTGTGCTTTGACGTTGTTGCCAATCATGGATCCAGATCATCGTCTCCTTTGTGTTTCCATCACAAACCACCGTTTATCTCGCTGGTGATCTCACCGCTTCTCTTTGTTCTTTAATACTTGTTTTTCTGTTGTTGTGGCACTTCTGACGATGATGATGATATTTCAATTCATTTAGTTTCACTTCTATAAACAAGATAATTACACATCTTGATGCTATGTCCATCTCTTTAGAGAGCTACGGGGAGTTAGTTGGTACGACCCTTTATTAAACTATGAAGGGTTTGAAACCTAACACTATATTTAACTAACACTAAGACTATAAAATCCACATTATGATATAATTGTTGACTGACTCCTAGCAGCTGGATCAGATGCTCTGAAACACCTGGATGACTGATGTGATGTGACTCACCAGTCTGAAGGAGCGCAGCACGCTCAGCCCCTCCACGTCCGACAGGCCGAGCTCCATGAGGCTGAGGCAGACGATGATGCTGTCGAAGATGTTCCAGCCCGTCTGGAAGTAGTAGTACGGATCCAGGGCGATGATCTTCAGCACCATCTCTGCCGTGAAGATGCCAGAGAAGACCTGGTAGACACGGAGGCGGACGGGATGTTAAAACCTCACCGGGACAGTTACACACATGTGGATGATTAGTTGTCCTGGGAAATCACAGCCTCCTGACGGCTGTTGATGTTACAACCAGTTGATGGTAAAATATAAAAATAAGAACCAGAATCAGTTTGAGGCATAAACGTTCATTTTAACACAGAACACAGTGTTACTGGTCATTAGTTTGTTGGTTTTATTGTTGTATTTTTCTTAGAATAAAAAACACTTCTCACAATCAACTGACTATTCTTTCTAAGAGCAGCATGTTTTTCAGGGCGCGACGCTAAAATGTTGAATACAATTGTTGAAGATTGTCCTGACAAATATTCATTTCTGTCACATCAGTAATTGGTCAAAACAGCAGAAACACAAACAACAGAAAGTCTGTTATAAACGTGAAAACATACAAAATAAATGTAATGATACAGCTGGACAAAGAAGGAAATAATAATGGCAACAATTAAAAATTGTAAAAGTAAAAGAAATAATTTACCAAGTCAATAGAAACAGAAATAAACAGGTTCAACACCACAAAACGCTGCTGATGTTGTTACTGTAAACGTAGAGAACACACCAGGAGGTCAACACTGCTCTAAGGATAAACACACACACACACACACACACACACAGCCAGTCAGGTAAGGACACACACATGAACACACACAGATATAGGAGCACAGGAGCTAAATGAAGGGCAGAATTAGCCAAAAGGTAGGACTTTTCAGACTGGGTTAGCTTCTCACACACACACACACACACACACACACACACACACGCACACACACACACACACGCACACACACGCACACACACACACACACACACACACACCTGTCACCTCCTGTGCAGGTTCTTTAGAAGCCAACAGAAGCTCAGCATTGTGAAAACAAAGGGACTTTCCGACCTGCCATGCTAATGTTAGAACAAAACCTAACCTCATGATGTTGTTTTATCAGTGTTAATATCAGAGACATCATCAGCTCAACTGACGTGTTTATTATCAAAGTAACCAACAGGAAACACTTTTCAGTTCTTGACCCAACAGAAGTTGAGATCAGCTGGTAATTCTCACGTCGGCCTGCAGGGGGCAAAACATTAGGACTGTCCTCATTTTGCTGCTGTGTCCTTTGCTTTCTTTTGTCTCCTCTATAACAACATATCGTCAACGTTCAACTTGTTGAAAGATGGCTGCCCCCCAGTGGTGAAAGACTGAAAATCATCCCAGCAAAACAAGATGAGTTTCAGATAGGAGCCTAAACCACGCTCCTTCTGGTGGACGACTGGGTCCTTAGATCGAAAAAAATTACATTGCAGTGACTTCTACCCTGGATCACACACGTCCTGTATGTTAATTTAAATGAAACTATCAGTGAGTCAAGACCATGTTTGTGGTGTAATTGCTGATTTAACTGGTTCGACTACAAACCAACCAGTCTGGTCGGTGACGTCACGTCACAGTTTCTTCCCGGCTGAAGAGAGAACGAGGAGCAGGTGATAAAACTGACCAGGTCAGATATTTTCCTAGGTTAGCGTAGCTGCTGTTAAGCTAACGTTAGCGTCAGAGTTTGACGGTGACGTAAATGTAGCCAGACCAGCGTTGTAGTCGCTACGTGGTCTCACACTAAACCTACAGTAACGTTTGCTGCCTGTCACTAAACAGACTCTCTCCATGTCAAACATTATCTTTAACATTCACTAACATCACATGTTAAAACCAGGACACGTTTCAACCTGGACCAGAAGATTTTTTCTTTCCATTGACGCTGGTTCATCATTTTTACGATTAGAGGTAAACGTACGTGACTTCCTTATCCATGATGCACCAAGCTTGCTTGTGGAGCTTAAAGTTTTTAGTGTTAATCAAGGAAAAAGTCAGAAAAAGTCAGGTCGTCTTATATTCGGGTTCAGAGACTAACGTTAAATGAGTCAGAGCTTCTTCTTCTTCTCTCTCTCACCAGTGACCAGGACATGGTCATGCATGTTAAACACTGCTCCTAGAGGCCGCCTGGACAACCGAGTGGTTATGGTGTCTATGCTGCTTCGAATCCCCATCTAGACGAGCTTCCCTGTGTGTGTCCTCCTCCATCCCTGTCTCTCTACACTGTCTCTGTCTTTACAGATGATACAAACAAAAAAAAAAACAGCGCTTGCTACTACAGGTCATGTGCTCGTCACTAACTTTTCGTCTTATATTCGGGTCAGTACAGTAGATCAGCAGGTCCAGCTGCTGGTCCTAGTGAAAATGGCGCCGGACGAGATTCAGTAATTTTACTAGAAAAACTCTGACTCATTCTAACGACACTTTTCTGACAGTTGTTTGGTCCATGGTTTGATCTCTTAAGCCTGTGTGTGTGTGTGTGTGTGTGTGTGTGTGTGTGTGTGTGTGTGTGTGCAGACTTCAGCCTGTCCAGGGTTTGCCCCGTTCTGCTTTACATCACGTGTGTTTGTGTGTTTGTTGAACTGTGTGTGTGTGTGTGTGTGTCCCTGCAGCAGCCTCTCGTCCTGCTTGTTGTTCCAGACAGAGGAGATCCTCGATGTGACACCGGCTACGTGACACACGTGTGTGTGTGTGTTCTTCAGCCTGTGCATGTGTGTGCGTCGCCTGCCTGTGTATACCAGCGTGTGTTCATGCGTGTGTCTTATATAAAACAGAAAAAAAAACCTCAGTGAGTCTGGTGAGTTAGTCGACTGTGACTGTTTGTGTCTGGAGCGTGTGTCATGGACAAAATCACACATATGCACAAAATCAGAGGCTTTCTCCTGGGTCTCTCCCTCACTCACTCACACACACACACACACACACACACATGATCCTCTTATATGGGCTCATTAACTCTGTAGTGCGTTGATCAGCTACTCAACAATCATGCTGTTATTATTACTGACATCAGGAGAGTCTCTGCCTCCCTCTCTCTCACTTACACACACTTTATCAGAGTGTGTGTGTGTGTGTGTGTGTGTGTGATGATGGAGGCCCTCTCAGGACAAAAAGATTGGGGGGAAAAACGAGAAGTTGTAGAAGATGATGTGAAATGATCCAGTGTTGTTGTTGTTGACGTTACAGCAGCTTGTTGGTTTGAATCTTGCCTGGATACAGTGTGTGTGTGTGTGTGTGTGTGTGTGTGTGTGTGTGTGTGTGTGTGTGTCACTGATCCGTGCAGACCGTGTGCAGTGAGCAGTGTGTCGATGTCAGGCTCTGACGTTAATCAAGTTAAACACAGTTCAGCTGTCACATAACAACAGAGCGTTAATGATCAAAGTCAGAGACGACGACGACGACGATGATGATGATGATGATTATTATTAATATTATTATTATTATTATCATTGTTATTTTAGAGGACAATAAAAGAATATATTTTGAAAATCAGTGTTTCTACAAACAACTGAAACATGTAGTTTGTGTGTGATCAACATAATTTATCAGTTCACATTAATAATAATGAGACAAATTAATAATTGAATCATTTTTAACCGATGGACCAAAGTATTGACAAAGTAATGATAATGATTGATATATTATTTCTAATTTATATCAAATAATAATAATAATAATAATACAACTTTAATAATTATATATGATATATCACTATATAATATATATGATTAAATATTAGTTTGTTTTATTGATTGAAATGTATTTAGATTATTTATCAAACTTCACTTTAATTCTATCTACATGTTTATAAATCCATATGTTTTAAATATTAAATATTAGGTGATGTCATCCTTCAACACAAAAACAGCTGAGCCTACAGATGTATGTTACACATGTTACACGTGTTACACGTGTTGTGTATGTACATGTTTCATGTCCAGTTTCCACATGACGACGATCAGACGCTGTGATGTGTTTGATATTATAAAGACTAAGAAACAGGTTCCTGATCCAGACCAGTGGACAACTGCTTCACTGCAAAAGCCTGTGACGTGTGTGTGTGTGTGTGTGTGTGTGTGTGTGTGTGTTTGCGTTGTTGACTCACAAACAGGGGATGTCGACATCAGCACTCACTAATAACACTAACATCAGCAGAGCAAGGATGACACGGACTCTGAGTGTGTGAGAGAGACGTGATTATATTTGTCACAACACACACACACACACACACACACACACACACACACACACACACACACACACACTGTCATGTTCCAACTGAGTCTATGATCCAATTTTTGCTGAAAATATTTATTACAGCGATGTAAATCCTCAAGTTTTAGTCTTTGACAGCACTGCCCGAGTGCCCCTGAGCATTTGGGCAGTGCTGTCGACAACCTCACACTGTCACATACACACACACACGCACACACACACCCTGTGTCGTCCTCTTTGTGTCTCTTCCTCCACAAAGAAACTTCATTACAGCAGAATTTAAGGCTCATTTTTCATTCACACCCTCACAAAACCTGAGCGGCCATAGGATTATTTTTTTTCAAAATCATCAAAGTCGTTCATAACAAGGTCCATCAGGTCCACAAGGACATAATTCAGGTACAGGACAGTCGGGGACAAGACGTCTGACTGGTTCATTTCTAAAAAACTCATCATGCTGCTGCAGCTTCTTTAACAAAAGGACCAACAACGGACTGATGATGGATGCAGCGGTGGAAGAAGCTGCGATTCCAGATAAATCAAAAACATCCTGCAGGACTCTCACAAGCTCAACATCTGCTCAGATTAAACAGGTCCCAACTCTCTTCAATTTCACATGACACCAGACCAGCAGTCAGCAGCGGTCGAGCGAAGGAAAACGTCTCATCCCTCAGAAATCAACAGTTTCTGTTCAACTGTCCAAACTTTATCTGAAGAGAAACCGTCTGAACTATGTCCCAGATGCAGAACATGTTGGAGGACTTTTCCAATGAATCGTTAGATCTTTGTGTAACCAGAAACAAACGGTAATCTTGTCTACTAAATTAAACATGTTGTGATGAGTGGGTCACACCTGCTGGTAAACACTGGAACTGACATCTGACATCTTTAGTTACTATGTCTGACTGACGTCGAGATTTATCTTCTGTTCATATCTTCTACTTTAAAGCTTGCTAGGTTAGCTTACGAAGAGCAGACGCTGGAATAGATGTTATTACGTATCTTAAAGAGCTCATAGGTCGTTATTATCCCAGTGGATCAGTGTTACCACAAACTGCAGGTTTCCTTGTGGTTCCGAGAGTCTTTAAAACCTTCTCCACCATCATCTACTGGTTTCTACTCAGTCTCTAGTGTTGGTTCTAGTTCCTGGGTCCAGCTACTGTTTTAGTTCCTACTCTGTGGAGGAACCAATGGAGCTGAGTCGATACTAAAACGTGACGTGAACAGACGCCGGCCACTGATTGGTCAGAGGGAGTGTCTTCACAAGCTGCCACCAGACGCCAGTTGAGTTGAGAGAGCGTCAACAAAATAATCAAGCTCCATTTTTAAACAGGACAAGAGTGATAGCCATCGTCGTAGCTACCTGGTCGTAAGCTAACCCAGCAACAAGTACAGCATCTCCTCCATGTCCATTAATGTTTACTGATGTTTTAGTGTCGTGACGTCGCAGCAGTTTGACTCCACTCACCACATTCACGTGGAGGAGGAACCAAACTGTAATGGAAACAACGTGTCTGCTACCAGACTGAGTAGAGTAGAGTCCAGTAGAGTCCAGTAGAGTAGAGACACAACAGTTTAGTGGAGAAGAGACACGAGACCAGAATGGGAGGTTCAGTCTTCAGTTGTCAGGATCCACTCTGATGGATCCAGATCCAGTTTGGGTCCAGAAGGCAGAGACACTTCCTAAATTTAACGTCAGACTAAAAACTTTCCTCTGATAAACTGATAGTTAGTGATGGTTCAGGTCCTGGATCTTCCTTTGGTTTAGTCCAACCACTCTGGTCTGGTCCTGTTGAAACTTCCTGTTTAAACCGAAACTGTCGGGTTTTCCTCTTCTGTAATAATGTATTTATAGAGCTTTGAGATAAATGTTGGTGCTAAGCCAACAAACTTGGACTGAATTGAACCTAATTCTATCAATGTCAAACTCTTGAGTTTCACAACAATCATTTGTCTGAATTCTGAGTCTTTTCTTTGTTTGTACTAAAGCAGGAATGTGAGCAGTTTAAAAAAAGTGACATAAAGATAATAACCTGAACTTGTTTTGACAAGCTTTAGTCTCTCTCTTAGCAGCCAATACCAAAGTGATCACTCACGGATTGATTAGATAAACACACAGCAGGACCCAACAGGAATCAGTTAACACGATCAGGTTGATCACTGAGCTGCAGCTTTTTTACAAAAACCAGCCAACAAATAGCTGCTTCAGTCAAAGCTAATGTGCTGCGAGTCTCTCATGTCAGTGAGTACACTGAGGAGGTCGCACACTTAATGCACAGTGTGGCTCCGCAGATAAAAGCCTGCACTAACCTAAATGGTATGTATCCTTTAGATCCACACACACGTGGAAATATTGATATGTGAAACCCGAAGAGCAAAGCTGGGAGAGCACAGGACGAGTAACAACAAACAGTGGAAGCATTAGGCCACATTGATTCTGTCAGAACACGGTAATGTCCTAACATGATCCTCTGCACACACACTGCCTTACATAACACAAACACTCACACGGCACAGCCTCGCCTGTCCGTCAAAAAGGCTAAAGCTAAATGCTAAATGCTATGTAAACATCTGAGAGGATTAGAGGTTTTATCCTGTGAACAACTTAGTGGCTCCAGACTCGACATAATGAGACTGAACTGCTGGAGGCAGAAACACGCTGCTACTGAGCAAGTCCGGTCTTCACTGTTTAAATGTAAAGAAATAAAACACAGTCATCACTTAATTATGATGATGTTTGATTAAAAATTAATAAAACTTTCTGACATTCATTACACATAAACTTGACATTCATTTCTACACATCACAGAATTAAAACTGTTGGTTCAATCATCTGAAGAGAGTGTGTGTGTTTCAACAGCTAGCTGGTTAGCATGCTAACTTCAGTTGGAAGCAACCGGCTGCTAATGCTAACACTGACTACATAACATAGCATAGCAACATTCATTAGAGCTGCTTTTAACGCGTTTGATGTGGATCAGGGTCGAACCAGGTTCATTTATTTCTCATTTACTGTGTTAAAACCTCCAGATCCACCAGGACGACACCTGAACCACCTGCTGCCACTGATAGTTTCTCTTTATTTCAGAAAGATTTTGCACTTGTGGAAGGTTTTTATTTTCAAACATACGTATTCCTACAAGTGATGACTCATTTACACACTGTTATATAAAACAGGATTAATAAAAGCATCGATCTCGGCCGAGGTAACAGCTCCCACAGCGGTGGAGCTTTGGGCCCAGTTCCAGCGATTGAACATCGCTGCTGCTTCGGGCCAATGTGAAGCTGCTGTTTCTACTTCTACGCTTTATTATCATTCTCTGCCTCAAACAGACGCCTGGAGCCTGAGCTGAGGAAACCTGACATCGCTGAACAACCACCAGCATCCGTCCGTGTGTGTGTGTGTGTGTGTGGGCAGGTGTGATCAACACCGTGATTTTGACCGTGGGTCTTTCACACCTCAGGTGAACCAATTACCATATTGCATCAACCTATCGCTTCCTGTCAGATCATCAGCGCACCTGCAGGGTCAAACAGCGGAGTTAGTCACGGCGCTTTAAAGCCATTCGACCCGTTTCTGTCAGCTCCAATACTGAAACTCACCTCGCTTTTTTCCCACCGAAAAACCAAAACAAAACAAAAGCAAATACATCAGTGTCTATTTTCCCCTGTGAATCCTGAGCTCTTTAAATTGTACAAAAAGGTTTGAGGCAGTTTCAAAGGTCCAAGGGTCATTTCTCAAACAGTCGTCTTCTTTGTCTGAGCTTCCTCGACTCTCACACACACACACACACACACACACTCTTAGTAAACAGCCCGTGTGGACCTGCTCTTCACTCTGCTCTTCTTATATAAAAGTTTGCAGTATGTTCGTCTGAACGTCTTGTCTCGGTCTCACAACGCTACGATCATGACAATAAACCTCTGAGGCCCTGATTTACTAAAGGTTTGCTTTAAAAACGAGCGCAAACATGATTTCATACGTGTTGAAGCTGATCTATTTAGTATGTTTGACTTAATGAACATGTAAATATGGACGTGTCTGCCACAACGCTCAGATTACTGGGAGGAGTAGATGCAAACACATTAAGACAGCGCATGTGATGTGATTAACTAAACCTGACACCGACTGCGTTTTATTATTCACTAATGTTGCGTCTTTATTTAACTTGTTTGAAAGACTTTAAGTCTTAACTGGTGCAGCTTTGGCACAAATGGCTGCGGTTATTGTAGCAAAGAGGAGGCGTAGACAGAACGAAAGGCGTTCTGGTATAGTTACGTTTTTAAGTTTTTCACTGTCATTGATCAATGGAAACTTGTATCTATGGACGGATTCATGCCACAGAACATATGGTCTGGGTGCGGGGGAGTTAGAAGGCCTTTATTTGAGACCGGTGTTTGTTGCCCAAATGTGTTGCTGCCCCCGGCTGATAAAGGAGACAAGCGTCTATTCGCCACCCGCTTATCATTTGCAGCTTTATGGTAGTAACACACGCAAAAACCTCATTTTAACAATGCGGTCTCCAACATGTTTGCACCTGTTATCAATTGCATGAGCAATCTTAGTCGATCACCCACAACACGCAAACCAATAGCGTGTGCAATCTGTTAGCGCACCCAAGCAATTTAGCACCGCTTATCTGGGATCTTAGTAAATCAGACCCTTAGTGTTTCAGACAGCTGGAAACATTACACCTCCAGTTATTTCATTTTATGTCAACGATGTTCAGCAGGTACTTAGACACACTGAGCTGTGATGAGAGACATCAGTCAGCGTCAAAGTGCCGAAGTGTTTAAAAACCACTTGAAGAAGAAGATGAAGACCAGATGAATAATTAGTTCAGTCTGATCCTGGTTCAGTCAAGAGTGAACCCATGAAAAACCTCAACCTTGGATTGTCCCCAACTCCTGATTTCAGATTTTCAGATACCAACCCCCACCCCCACCCTCGTGTGTCGCCGTGACTCACCAGGTTCCCGATGCTGAGCATGCCGTTGAACTCGTCAGTCATGGGGTAGTGCTCCATGGCCATGAACAGCGTGTTGAGGACGATGCAGACGGTGATGGCCAAGTCCAAGAAAGGATCCATCACCATAACCTTCACCAGCTGCTTCACCCTCAGCCACCAGGGGCTGCACTCCCACACCAGGTACCGATGTGCGAACACGTACCAGCAGGGGTGGCACTTCTTATGGGCCTCCTCCAGTTCTGCAAAACCAAAAGACCAGATGACGATTAAAGTGGAGATGAAGCTCTGTTGTTTGTTTGTGTTTTCTGTCTCACCACTAGGTGACTCAGACATATAACATTGCTGCCTGGAGGCTGAAGGGTACTACTACACTTAAATTAACTGCTCTATATGTGCGGCAGTACTTATGTCAGCCTCCAGGGGGCGGTACAACACGACTCTCTTCATTCCTGCTGTTTTCTTTGGTTTTGTCCGTTTCCGTTTTACGGTGGCCGGGAGACGCAAACCATGATTACAAAATGTGAAACACTTTTACAAAGCTTGAGACAAATTTACATTTTAGAAAACATTTTTACATCATAAAACAAAATCACATTACCATAACACATTTACAAGTCCCGAAACAAATTTACATTTCAGAAACCAAATTAACAAGACACGAAACACTTTTACAAACAGAAAAACAAATTTACAAATATCAACCATCAGCTGGAAAGGAAATGTACCAACTCCAGAGTTGAACCACCAGTGATAATGGGGAACAGCCAGTAGAGTCCACGACCTCTATCAAACAAAACTCGTACTGGCTGGTCCCCGTTACCACTTCTGGTTCAACCCCGCAGTGTTTCGTGTCTTGCTGATTTGTTTTCTGAAATGTAAATTTGTCTCAAACTTTGTAAAAGTGTTTCACATTTTGTAATCTTGGTTTGGACCTTCTGGCCACCGTACAACACAGACGATCAATGAACCGTGAACCACCAGCATCCAGCTTGTTGAAAGCTGACTGCCCCCTGGTGGTGGAATACTCTCAAATTAGTATGTCACTTTATTCTCTCTCTATATATATATATATATATATATATATATATTGAAGTATAAAATAACAAGACGGGCAGAAAGAAAAAAGAAAAGGAGAAAAGGAAGAAGAGAAGAAAGAATAAATGGAGGACAGCAGTGGATTTTTGAATTTTCCCGTATAATGATCTGTTCTGTAAGAGCAGCCACCGCCGACGGGAGAGACAGTGACTCAGCAGAACGACCACACACACACACACACACACACACACACACACACACACTTATAACACACATGAATGCAGATTTGGGCAAACACTAACCCAAATATGTTTTACATGAACATAATCACTCACTCACTCACACACACACACACACACGAACTTGCAGTGATCTCATGGTTAATGAGGGTAACCAGGATAACACTCTCTCTTCTCTTATTTTGTATCTATGTCTCTCGCTCTTTCCGACTCTCTCACACAAACAAAGCCAGTGTTCCCTCTGGGGTTGGCCAGGGCAGTAACATACACACACACACACACACACACACACACACACACACACTCAGACAAACTCAGACATGGTTACACACAATGACACAAGTGCACACAAATACACAGAAAAGTGTCGACAGACTCACTTGGATGCAAAATTCAAAGAAATACGTGGTTACACAATCACACACACACACAATCACACACACACACACGCTCTGAGGTAAAAAGTCAGACAGGGTCACTGCTCCATATTGGTGCAGCACCAGAAAGGCATGAAATGACGGACTGGGAACAGGATCACATGAAGACAGAGAATCTTTTTTTTTTTCTTTGTGAAAAAACATTTTAATAGAAATGAAGTGAAGCAGGGTCTCTCTGAGAGGACAGGGAACCAGAGAGAAGACTGAGTGGCTGATTCAGGGTCAGTTTTTAGACGTGTGACTGTGTATAAAGATGGCCGACTGTCTTAGGACCGGGACTGCAGCCACCAGGGGGCGCTCCACGTGTTTGCTCATCTATCTACAGTCTGTAGGTGAAACCATCGGACACGTGGTTTCATTTGCTGCTGTCGAGATGTTAAACTCATTAAACTCGTTAAACTCGTTGAACGTTAACTTGTGTTGCTTCTCACCTTCCATGGCGTCTGTGAGGTAGCTGGCAGCGCTGAGCGCCCTCCCCCTCCGCTCCGACCCCTGGGTGGACGAAGGTCGAGGTAACAGCATCGTACTGAGCTCGGTGGTGGACGTGGGAACCTGAGACGTGACGAGAGACAAACACTAGTTACATTTATATTCATCAGTTTACTACAAACTACACACACACGCATCCAAGCTTCATTCATGACTTCGAGCTGTCATCCACTTATCTGTTGCCATGGTGATAATATCACACACACACACAGATTTATGTCAAGTCAGACGGGTCAAACATGATGCAGTGATTTTCTTTGTGTTGCTGCATGTGTGAGTGTGTGCGTCTCCCGTCACCACGGCAACGGATAAGCAGGTGATGACTGGTGTTCAATGAATCAGACGCATCAGTGAGCTGCTGCCGGGTGTGTGTGTGTGTGTGTGTGTGTGATGTTTTTCTTTGCATCAGATGATCATATGATGGTTGAACCTCAAACTGAAGCATTAAATTGACAGGACATCAACACGTCAAACACAACATCATGACGATGTTTGTCTGAGAAACGACCTGATGGACCAGGTTTTTCCAGGTTTTTCCAGGGAGCGAGACCAGACTGGAGGTGTACACCTCTGACTTCACGACTATGTTTGTTTCCAAAATAAACAAACAATCCTTAAGTGAAATACAGACACTCAGATAAATGTCAACCTTCTGGAAGCTACAGAGGTGAGACCTGCTAACGTTGGCTAAGTAGCCGTAGCATGAATGTGCGTATAGCACCTTTAACTATTTGTAACTTTGGTGTCGCTCACATCATCTCTGCAGCTGTGAGTTTGTCTCAGAGACTCTCTGGACCTTTACACCTTCACCTCGGTGAAGCTGCATGAACCTGTGTTTCTCAGGTGTGATTACACAACACTTCCTGGTAACCGCTCCTCCAATGAGACATGACGCACGGACCTGAAGGTCGCCGCCCACGATGACGCCTACACTGTGTCTGTGTGCCAGGCAGGGAAGCACCGGGAACACACACACACACACACACACACACACATATACTAACAGCAGCCAGCCGTGCACTAATGTAGCTTCTGTTAGCGGCTGTGGGTTGCCATGGTAACGTTTTGTGGTGAGTGCGTGCTCCCCCCCTCCTCCCACTCGTCTCTTCATCAGTCGGAGACGACAGGTTCGTGTTCCTCACGGACACGAAGCAGAAATACTTCTTCATGTCAAAACACGAAAGTAAAAAAAACAACTGAACCTGAAGCTGCTCTCCACTCCCACACTAGCATGACGTTAGCATGACGTTAGCATGACGCTAGCATGACGTTAGCATGACATTAGCATGATGCTAGCATGACGTTAGCATGAAGCAACGTCTCAAACCAGCACAGGAAGTTTCAGGTAGTTCAGGTATTTGCAGAAATATTCCTAAATACTTGAAGAGCAACTGCTGTTAATTTTAACAATGTTTGGTTTTTGTATTTTGTCACCTGTAGGCCACCGTAACGTCACCTCACCACTAAATCTAACATACTGGACCGTTACAGACCCGATCAGTAAGAAAACTTCACTTTGACTTGGTGCAGATATGATCTACGCTCCTTTACTCCCCCAGCTGGTACAGAAACCGCTGGTTTGCTTCAGTCCGTCTTCAGCAGCTTTGATCCGTCGTATCGTCTTGTGAAAGCTGCAGCAGCCGACACCAGACGGCTCCGTGTCACGACACATCTCAGTTATTTTAATGTCTCTTTACAGTTGTGGCTTTTTCCCCAACAAACAGCAACTCCAGCGCCTGGAGGTGTTCACTCACCTCCACCTGCTGACAGCCTGCCTCCACAACTACACCGTTATATAAGAAGAAGAAGAGACGGGGAAGTAACATGTCCTACTCATTAGATCCACCTGATCACACTGATCTGTTGTGAAGTCGACTTTATTGACGTTCAAGAAGTTATCAGGTTGATATTACAGGTTGTTTCACATCGAAGGATCAAGGTTTAAAAGTTTGTGGCGGTGGATTTGACAGAACCTCCAGGATTTTGTGATGTTATGATCGTAGGTATTAACATCATCATTTCCAGTCGAACACTGATCCAAACATCAGTGAACTCACACAGATAAAAAAGTCTCACATTTACCTTCAACTGCTAAAGACCAAGAGAAACAGTCTCGGGGCAGATTTCACCACAGACGAGGAAAACTATTTTATATTGTTGTGGAGCAACAAGAGGAAGTCGACTGTTGAGAAACAACTTTGGCTGCATCCAAATACCCCAACCAGTCGCCTATGTAGCAGCAAAAATGAGGAAGCCACGATCTAGATCGTCCGAATACCTTAGTAGGTTCAGTAGAAGGAGAAAGGTCCTGAGTGGTACTTCAGTTTATGTGTAGGGACCCTATTCATGCTACTGCTGAAGTGAAGTGATATTTTGAGCTTTATTAGTGGTTAAAAAATGACAATTTAGATACGTTTGGCTGACTGCCCCATTGACTTTCATTGTTAACTATTTGGTTGTGAAAACAAAAGACGGTCAAACTGGATATTACTTCAACCAACGTAACATATCTGTTGAGGAGTTTGACTCATAATCATGGGTTCATGTTAGTCTGAACTGTCACTTTAACTGATGTTCTTGTTCCTGCAGGTTGTTACATTTCAACATCACTGAAATCTTTTATTTTATCTTTTTAGTAAAGTTACAGCTCAGTGGTTTTGTAAAGTATGATTATAATTATGATTTTAATTTTAATTTTAAAGGAGGAAAAATCACAACTTTCAGTTGCAACAAAAAAAAACAAAGTTTCATCACAATTGTTTTAGAAAATTCTGCTGTGAAATCAGGTAAATTATAAAACCAGAGCTGGGATCCTGGAGGGACTGAGTAGTAGAGTATTGTGGTCTGATGTCGACATCAGCAAACATGCGTGTTCATGTGTATTTGCTAAGCAAATAGTAGTTGTGTTTAATTAAAATAAACATATTTATAGTGTCCCCTGGTGGCCTCTAAAGTAACACACAAACAATCCCACAACAATCTCGCACCGATTTCTCCCCGAAGAACGATTGACAGAGCAGAACCCTGACGTTCAGCGAATAACTGACACTGAATGATTCTGATAATAAAACACAACGTCCACGTCTGTGAGGAAACGCTGCGGAGCACAGGTGAGGACGGGTGTGTGTGTGTGTGTGTGTGTGTGTGAGATCCTCAGAGACAGAAATAAACACAGTTTCCTCTCCGTCCGTCCCTGCATGTGTTCGGTCACTGAGTCACACAGCGACACTGTGATCTGATTATCATCTCTGCTGCTTGTTTCTTAAAACGATCTGACACAGGGTGTGTGTGTGTGTGTGTGTGTGTGTGTGTGTGTGTGTGTGTTCCAGCTGATTTCCTGAGCGTATTAAACTCATACCGAGTGTCCACCTTCACCCTGTTCCTGGTGAAACATGTTCACTGTGATTCACCACCGTGCAACATAAACAGTCACATGTGTTTATTGATCCTGTCTCTGATCAGACTATTGATTCCTCGTATCTGATCGACAGCTGCATCAACTTATCAATGACATGATATTTACTTTATTGTCCTATTCAACGTCTTGTTTGTGAAGTTCTGGTAGAAGCAAAAACTAAGTTTTTAGTTAGAAACATTTTCTTCTTTCTTGTTACTAAATAAAATGTTTCAGGTTCGTGATCAAAAGTTTCATGTTGTAAATAGTCAGTAAACAGTGCTGGTTATTTCTGAGTGTGTGTGTGTGTGTGTGTGTGTGTGAGTATGTGCATAATGAGGGACACCTCAGTAATGTGCCTGCTCTGGTATGTGGGGCTTTAGCCCATGATGCCATAGCTGTGGCGCTATGTGTGTGTGTGTGTGTGCAGATGGGGGGAATACCACAGTATTGTTATCTGAGCTGGTAGATATGAGTGTGTGTGAGTGTGTGTGTGTGTGTGTGTGTGTTTAGCCCATGATATCAGAGCGGAGTTATGCAAAGCGCTGATTCATAATTCACATGTCTGAGTGTTGGATGGCTGCAGGCTCCACCATTGTTTCCACTGCGACAGACACACAACGAGGACACGACACTCACACTCTCCTCCTTGACCTTCTCCATGGTGCAGGCGGGCAGCTGCCCCTGCAGCGGCGGTGGGGAAACCCCGTTCTGGTCCATGGCGACAAACAGCTTCCCGTTAACGTTCAGAGTCGGATAAAACACCTGGAAACACACACACACACACATGATCTCTGCATCTTTATGTATCAAATTGTTCTAAATCTAAAACACGACAAGCATCTCTATCGCCCCCTGGTGGTGAAACGTCCACCATCGTTCACATGACGACACCACATCACATCGCGGACGTTTCAGGAGCCTCCTCTTTTTTAAACATCTGCCAACCTCAACTCATCAGAACCTAAAATCATCTGATTTATCTCGTTAATTAATAAAGTTACAACATCAATTCAGCTAATTTCAATTAAAGTTTAACAGAAACCTTGAGCGTTTCTTAAAATAAATAAGAACATATATAAATGTGTGTAATACTTGTTTCATCCATATAACCCGGTCTAATCTCTGACCTGTGAGCTCCTGCTCGCCGTGCTGAAGGTGCTCGGCCGTCGTTTGGGCCACGGATGCGGCAGGATCCCGCTGAACGTCCCGCCGCTGTACGTTCGACTGCGGACGCCGTCGACCACGTCGCCGGGGACGCTGAACTCATCGTCGGCCATTTCTCCATCAGACCCACGACTCCTCAGACGGAAGTTGAAGATGGAGGAGACCTGACTGCTCCGACGGGTCCTCGAGGAGAAGGAGCGGGCGAGGAGCGGATGGAGGGGCTGGAGGAGGAGGAGGAGGAAGAGTATTTATACTGAGAATGAAACCAGAAACAACAGTTTCCTCCTGGTTCTTCTTCTCACCTTTCCTCCGTCCGTCATGTCGACCTGCAGCAGCTTCTCCTCTGATAGGTTCACGTCCACGTCGGCCACTCCCACCAACGCTTGGCTCCGCCTCCGCTCCTCTAAGGAGTCCAGAGGGAGGCCGAAGGGCGACAGGTCCGGTGACATCAGCGAGTCTGAGTCGAGGGGTTTGTGTGTGACGACCTGATGGAACAAACAGACGAACGAGTCTTTAAACGTCCAGACGACTCAAACGGGTCCGGTCTCCGTGGAGACGCCCGGCGGCCTCCTCACCTGCTGCTCCTTCTTCAGCCTCTCCATGGCCTGCTGGAACTCGCGCTCCTTCTGGCAGGCCTCGGCGATGGTGGCCTGGTTCTGCTCCTCATAGGCCATGGCGACCACAGCCAGGATGAGGTTGACCAGGTAGAAGGAGCCCAGGAAGATCACCACCACGAAGAACACCATGTAGGTCTTACCGGCCGAGCGAAGCGTCTGCACGAAGAACAACATCGGTTTCTACTGAGACTCAGCTGAGTTTGGATTAAATGATACATTTTGTGGACACTTCACTGACAAAGACAGAACCTGAAACTGTTACAAAATGACAATAATAAAATTTAAGTAAATAAAAAAGGTAAAAGATTTTAATCTTTTAAAAAAGTCTAATTTTACATTTTGTAAAGATAATTTATTTTAAGTTTTTTGTTTTCATATTATTTATGATTTCATTTTATAATAACAAAAATTATTATTTTATAATATATGATATAATATAACATATTATTATTATTATTATTTAAAGTTAAAGTTGAGGCTCAGGATTCTTTTATAAAATGTTTTTTACATCTCAGTTTCCTGTAGGATTTGTTTGTGTAAAACTTCAGGTCCAATAAATGACGTGTTCTTCTGATAATAAAAATTTATTATCTTCTGATAATAAAAGCATGATTTGTTTCTCAGTGTCCTGTTTAGTAAAGTAAAAACTGTGTTTCTTTACTAAAATGAAGTTTAAAACTTTAAGTCAGTATCAAGTCGCTCGTTCAACTTGTTGGTATTTTACTTCACTAAAGGATGTGAACTTTTCTATAAACAACAAACTGAAGCAGTCGGAGGTTGATCAGCAGCAGGTGACGTGATGTTTTTACTTAAATAAAAAAAGATGCAACACATTAAAAACAGCTCCGACTCTGTAGGAATCCATTAAGGTGTCAGACATTTACATAATGTGACGTTACAGTTTAATATTCATTTATTTTGTGTTATATTTGATGTGACACAGATTTAATATATAATATATAAATCAGCGTCGTCACCTGGTGATAAAGGTTTTCCCAGTAATCTTGTGTCATCAGGCGAAACAGCGACAGGAAGGCCCAGCCGAACGTGTCGAAGCTGGTGTAGCCGTAGTTGGGGTTCCTTCCCGCCTTCAGACACTCGAACCCGTCTGGACACTTCCTGCAACACAAACACACACACACACACATCTTTAACGCGTCAATAATTTTCTCTTGTCACCAAATCTAACACCACAGGAAGTGGGAGTGTGAACACTGAGACATTTCAATCAGAGAATTCGAAGCAGCATCTATTTATCATCCATCTATTAATCTGCGACACAAACACCAGCAGCATCAGCATCACTGTTTACGACTGGAGCCGTGTTATCGTCGTCGTGGTGCAACCACACCAACCCCCGTACACACACACACACACAAATGCGTGTGTGTCGCCCCTGGAGACGGCAACAGATAGATAACACAGGGACGGCGAACTCATCATAATTGATATTCTGCATTCATATCCTATCACATTCATCGCCGCCCACGCAGTCACATCTGATCCACTGAGGCACAGCAGCCCCCGTCGGTGGCGAGCCGGTCAGCAGGGGGGGGGCTGCTTCCTCCAGGGAAACACTCATGATGCTGGCACCAGATCATGGAGGTCAAAGGTCAGAGGCTACAGCAACTGAAACACTATTGTCCAAAGTGAGGAATCGGTATCAACAAGCTTCACTGTGTAGGAATAAAACCACAGGACACATGTTGTTTATACTGAACAAACACAAGAAACAATATGATTAGAAAAGATGTGCAAACAGATTTTCCTCCATAATTAAAGAAACACGAAGGACGGACGGAGCACAGCTGTGACGGAGGTGTTTGACGAAGCCTGAGAATAAAGGATGGAGCATCTGCCAAGTCAGTCAAACGTTTCCTGGTATAAAAGGAAAGACAGGTTCAGATGTGTCACATCTACTTCAGAGATCCTGGTGGCGCTAGAGTCAGCAGAGGATTGTATCAACCTGTTTCCTTAAGTTTCATATTTCTCGTTTTAGTCTCAACCATGTCTGTGTCTTTAGTTTTACTTTCTCAAGTTAAATGAAGTTAAAACACGTTAGAAGCATCAAGCTTCAGCTGAAGTCGCCAACAACATCAACATCAGATGTTAATTATCCAGTCACAGTGAACCTGAGGATTTAGGTTTGTGTCACAGTGGCAACAAAGTCCAAGTGTTGCTCTCCAGCTCCTCCTGGAGGATCCTGACATGTTTCCAGGTGTAAAACCTCTACAGGAGAATCTGGTACACCTCAGCAAAACTGGTTCCAGCATAAGAGTGATTCAGGTCAACTCCATACCAGCACAAAAACAGGAATGTACCCAGTCGCCTGAAAAAGGGAAACAAACAACTCTGGAGTCACACCAGTAAGTTTTAAGTAGTAATCAGTAAGTTTGGCCCACAGGCTGGGAGCTGGGCTGATCCACAGCAGCTCAGGCTTTATTCCGACCAGAGACCTACCACCCAACCCTGGAGTCAGACCTGAAGATGGGCCTGAGGGTCTTTCTTTACCACTACCCTTTGTCCTGGAACATCAGTTCCAGTTTGGCCCCCAGGGTGGGAGGTCTTTGGCTCCTGACCAGGGGCCTACACAGGCCAATTCAAGGCAACACAGGCTCATTTCAGAACAGATGGTAATCAGCTAGTTGCTAATGGTCTGACGAAAGGTTTTTTAAGTTATTGACTTCAGCTAAAGTCGCCAACAATGTCGACAACAGATGCTAATCACCTTTTAACCTGCCTATTCAGCTTTGTGTAATGGTGGCAGCAGGTCAACAGGGCTGTGCTTTCCAGCTCCTTCTAGAGAAACCTGGATTGTTCCCAGGCTGGAGGAAGTGGGACACCTCAAAAATGATTAAAGAGTGATTCAGATCAACTCTATACCAACACAGAAACAGAAACAGAAATGCTCTGGTGCAGATCTGGTCGGGGTCAGGGGTCAATCTGAGTAACGATATTTTCCTGTTCTTTCTAGAGGAACCTGAAGCGTTCCCAGACTGGACCAGGTGTTACATGTCATAAAATTATAAAACTAGTTCCAGAATAAGAGCGATTCAGATCAAATTCATGCCACCACAAAAACAGAAATGTATCCAACGTGTGGAAAAGGGAAACAAACACACAACCCTGGAGTCCACCAGTAAGTTTTAAGTAATAATCAGTAAGTTTAGCCCAGGGTGGGAGCTGGGCCGATCCACAGCAGCTCAGCTTCATCCAGACCAGAGACCCAATTAGCTGGATGCTAACGCTAATGCTAATGGTCTGACTTAAAGTTCCACTGCAAGAAAGTAAAGTTGGTTGACCAACGATGGAGCCAAATGCAGAACTACAACACAATATACATGTTCACACTGGACACCACTGACTCAATAATTCCCAACATAAGTCAACATTCGCCGCCGTCCAACTAGAATCACCAGGAGTGACTGTGGCAGTTCATTGACACATCTAAGAGCTGTGACCTGCTGGAAGTTTCTGCAGATCCATCTGCAGGTCGGACTGAAACTGACTTTGTCCTGAAAATTAGTTCAATTTAACTCAAACTCCTGAAAGTCCAGTAAACACAGGAAGAAAAGCTCTGAGTCACAAAGGAGCTTCAGGCTGAGCTGCTGCGCAGACACTACCTGGGGATTCAAACCGACAACCCGCGGTCACAAGCCCACTGTGGCCAACCGGTCGTGGAAGGCACCGCCAACGCCAGGCCACCGCCACCGCAGCAGCTCACACTGACTCATCAGCGTCCAACCTGCCTGTATTTATTATCACTTCACTACACAACATTTGGTGGGAGCTGGAGATTCATTAAGGACACGTGTAAATAAACTATCTAGTTATATAAGCTTTATATAATACAGCTGTGTGAAGGCTTGGTGTGAAGGTTTTTACAGTTATATTAAGTCACTGTAATAAAAAAAAAAAAATACTTCCTGCACAATGAGCGTGAAATATAATCACAGTTATTAAATGAAAATATGACGGGAACAGTCAGTTAACACAGTGAAATCAACAGTTTTAGGTTAATAAATAGTTGAAACGTGTCAGCTTTCTTCTCTGAACAGTTCGGTAGTAGTTTCTTGCCAACGAGATGAGCAGGTTATAAGACAGACGTCCTCAGAGCGGACGCTACAGTCGAGCTGCCAACTTTTCCAAATGTGTGCAACAGCAAGAAGATTTGTTCATTTGATGACGGTTTGATTTTGTTTTTCAGTCTGACAGAGATGAAACTGATCTGGTCACAGATAAACTTGGAAAAACATTTTCAACACAAACTTTTCAAGAAAACGTTACCTCAAGATACATGAACGTGACGACAATAAAACCAGTTAGCTCAGCTAGTACGTAGACTACAACCAGAGATCGATGTCCGTGTCGTAATGTTGGCTACAATGTTTTTTGTTTTTTTTAAAGAAGGACACCACTGAAGTCCCAGGTATGAAATGTCCCAACAAAATTAGGAACTTTTCCAACCATCACAGTAACAACAACTAATATCTCACAATCTAAAGCTCAGCGGCTGTTTTTGTTTTTTTCACAATGATCAATTTTAATGCAATGAAAACATCCCATCTGACTGCACCGCTCATCCAAATGTTACGGTAAGAACCAGACAAGTCCGACACAAACTGCTGATCCGAGCATTACAGTAAAAACAACAATCAATCTTAATTACATCATCAATAATTCCAGTAGCAAATGAAGTATTAGAGTCCCATCAGCCAGTGAAGCTAATAACTCCTGTAGTACTTTAAGAGCAATTGATCTCAGAGTAACAACGTATCATCATGTCAACAGTTCTTATCCAGACATTATGGTATCACAAACGGGCAGTGATTTAACACAAAATGTAGGAAATCAGACATTAATGCAGCTCATGGGGCTTCTTATCCAGCCGCGGTGGTAAAAACAAAGTGTAACGTGATAATGAAAAGTCGTCCAAACATTACGGGAGCGGAGATCGAAGCTAACGTGGTCAAAACGTTACCTGGCAGCTCATTTATTCAGCTTCACGTTTCAGTTATGTGACAAAATCTGATAAGAAAATCACACAGAGCTGAAACAAACGTTACCGTAACAACGGTCAATGGTAACTCGATGATGATGATGATGATGATGATGATGTGTCCGGTAACAGCTGATGTTACTAACATGTTACGGTTGGAACCAGAGACAAGATGAAGACACACACACACACACACACACACACACACACACACACACACACGTGTCATTCCTCTTCCATCCATCTCATGGCAAGTGAGTCAACATGGTGGCATGTGAGTGTGGAGAGTGGATGTGAAGTGTGTATGATGGGTTGACTGAGTGTGTGTGTGTGTTTTAAGGGGCTCGAGGACATAAGAAGTGTATTTGCGCATCTGTGTGTTCATGTGACTGGTTTGGAAAATGCAGATGAGAGGCCAAGTGTAGTGTATAGAATGTGTGTGTGTGTGTGAGACTGGTTTTGTTCAGTCATGTTCATGCATGTGTGTGTGTGTGTGTGTGTGTGTGTGTGTGTGTGTGTTAGAGGTGTCAGAGTGTGAGAGACAGCAGTTATCTCTAACACACACCTCACTCTGTGTTAATGGAGGAACGCCACTTCAGACCCCCCCACCCTCACTCACACACACACACACCTACACACACACACCTACACACACACACACACACACACACACACACACACACACAGATAACATTAACAACATAATAACAATATTAATAAAATATAACATCTAAACAAAAATAATCAAATGAAACATTTATTACTTTTAATGTTGTTTATTTATCAAATACTGTTTTTAAAGGAAGTTTAAAATCTAAATATCATCATATAATCCAGTTAAATCTAATCTGGTGTAGTTTGGTTTAATTAAATTAAATCAAATGTATTTAAATTAAATGTATTGTAATTAAATTACATGAAATTACATATATTTAATTTAATCCAAAATTAAATTAAATTAAATTAACCTGAAATGTTTTATTTTTCCATCACTACTGTTCAACAAGAAAAAAAACTGATATGAGTTAATGACAAGTCTATTGTGACTCTGATTAACAAAAAGAAGAAGAAGAATTTATTTTTCTTTTCTAACTTTTCTTTTCAACATTTTATTTCGTGATTCGACACAAACTGAGAACGAGACAAACACAGAGACGGACAGACGGACTCATTCAGAGACAAACAAACACGCTGCAGCTATTCTGGGAGATGTCCTGGGGATTTCTGTGTGTGTGTGTGTGTGTGTGTGTGTGTGTGTGTGCAACTCTATTCCATTCCCTATGACCTCCTGCACACACACACACACACACACACACACACACACACACACACACACAGCCTAATTATAACACTCAGGTAAACTCGAGTCTAGGAGGAAGAGAGTACTTATCATCGCTATAGCAACCGTAGCCCGGTGCTGGTTGCCGGGGGAGACTGTTTTGTGCCACTTACGCTGGGAGATGGAGGGACTGTGGTGTGTGTGTGTGTGTGTGTGTGTGTGTGTGTGTGTGTGTGTGTGTGTGTGTGTGTGTGAACTTTCCATGTTCCTTATCTAGACACAAACACTCTGCAGGTTCACCTCAGTCTCTGTTTCTCTGAGTCTCAGTGAAAAACATAAAAAAATTTAACATTAAAATAATCAACGTTGATCTAATCTAATCTAATCTAATCTAATCTAATCCAGCATGCAGTAATCTAATGAAACCCAGCGCTTCATCCTAATCTACTTCAATATCTTCTATTCTAATCTGATCCAATCTAAATCAGTTCTTATCTAATCAATTTAAAATATGTTTGTAACATAATCTAATCTAATCTATACTGACCTGATGTAATCTAGTCATCTAATCCATCCTATGTTGCTCTAATGTAATCAAATAGTGTACTTTTGTCTAATCTACTTTAATCCAGTCCTATTTCAGTTGAGTCTAATCTAATATATAATTCACAGTTTAATCTATTTCAATCCAGTCTAATTGAGCCTAATCTGGTTTAATCTGATCTAACTGAATCCAGTCTAAGATAATGAGCACTTAACATATCAAACAGCTCGACTCTGATGACGTAATCCTCTATAATCTGTGAATCTGTTTCTAATCTGAGAGCAGGAGTCTGGTCCATCAGGCAGATTACAGGTTAACGACAGAGGTCAGAGGTCAGAGGACGGTTGGTCTGGATTATCTACAGTCTCTGTGTTTCCATGAGACGAGCGGAGAAAATCCCGACGGCTCAGATTCAGGTTTAATGTCTCATCGGTGACACAGCGGCTCCTGAAATAGAAGCTAAACTGTCGAGGCGGGTCGGCGAGCTGTTAGCATCACGGCACAGAGCGGGCTGGCTGCGGACCAACGCTTTGATCACAGCGTGTGTGTGTGTGTGTGTGGCACTTTGATCACCACATTTGGTCACATTAATAACAGAGTCGTCTCCAATGTGTTATCATTAGAACATCTCAACTATCCTGATTACATGCTCTTATAAGGACACACACACACACACACACACACTGTCCAGATCTAAACTGACTTGTTCAGAAACCTTCACCATCAACCTCTTCCGACTCTTGACGCTGTTTCAGTAACTTTTATGTGTAAACGACGAGAAACTTTTCACGTTTAGATTCAACTTCGTTAAAAAAAAAAAAACATCTGTCATCTTGTGTATTTGAACCCATGTTGTCTCAGTTCACGTCGTCCAAACTGACGTGTGTGTCAGTGTGTTGACACTGACCAGTGGTAAAACAGTGAAGTGTTAACACCCGGATGGTTTCATCATAACCACGACACTTCTCACCCTCAGTGACGCCATCTTGGCTACGTAGCAGAAGAGGAGAGAATCTCCACCTCACATGAAACATGGAGCCACACAACAAACATCAGCACTAGTAAGACTTTGATTATTGATTAGAATTGAAAACAAGGCGACAGATATGTTGGTGGAGACGATCACGGTCCAGATCAGTGATTAATGTTCTGTCCTGTGATGATTCACTGTTAAAAAAAAAAGAAGATGAAGACGATTTGAGACGACACCACCCTGTTGACAGTCACGTCTTCATGACATGCTAACGTGAGACATATCTCTGCTTTTACAACATAAATATCGATGTAAAAACTTCACTCAGCTGAACTTTTTCAGTCACGAGAAGCAACAACTCGTCAACAGATAAAGGTTAACGTCCTTTATTCTCTTTTTTGTCTCTTTCATTGTAAAAAAATGAAACTTCCTGCAGATGTAAAGAAACTCTCATCAGCAACGTTCAGACTCTGTGGCAAGAAAAGTTCAATGACATTTTCCACAAAGAAGATGATGAAGTGACACAAACAAAAAATAATAAAACAAAATAAAACCTGCTCCTGTAAAACGTCATCAGAGACCAAACTTAAACAAAGAGCTGGTAACTTTGAAACTTTGACTTTTACAGAAACTTCTGTTTGTATGTCTCAGTTACGTTTGATGAAAATGTGTCGATCTTTAACTTCCTGATTGAAATTTATTGTTTCTTTATTCTTATTTTGTCACCACACATTCCTCAAACTGTCCACTTGTTTAAAACACTGAAGTTTTAATTCTGTAGAAGGAAACAACTTCCTGGTCCACAACAAGAAACATCTTTACTGTGTCACAAGTAAAAGTAGATATATGTCTTTCCAGTCATTTTCCTTCTAGACGGGGGTGGAGGGGTCTTGAGGTTGGAGTGGGTGGAGCCAGAGTTGACGAGTTTGAAGCTCGAGATCAGACTTTGTGATTGAGATTTTAAAAACAGCCGAGCGTGATGAAAACTGCTCTCAGCTGTTGTCAGATCCCTGCGAGGCGACTTCTCTCCAGTGGCCTCGTCACTCAGCTGTGTTGGTATGTGAGGAGGATGAGGAGGAGGAGGAGGAAGAACACAGTCGTCTTGTTGGCTCTAAATCAGACACTTGTTGGCGTTCCTCGAAAATAGCGCGGAGTGCTAAGTCATGTTGGTCTCACCAGCTGTGTGTGATTTATAGCAGGAGGGAGGAGGACGGGGGGTGGGGGGTGATGCGATGCTGCAGGAATAGAGAGGGGGCGACGTCTCAGAGGGACGGGGAGACCCCGGTGTGGACTGGTGGACTGAAGACGTGGGTTTGAGATCAGCTCTGGTCCCGTCAGTCACAACAGACGATGGAAAACTTCACTTCTCTCTGATTGGTTTGTTTTCTATCGCTCTTTGACTTTGTTTGTCTCCATTAAAAACTAAGTTTACATGAAGAAAACTTATCATATCAAGTGAAGGTGCACGTCTGTCTAACACGTTATTAAAAAACACTGACGGTTCAGTTGCTGTTATGCTATTCACAACTGACGAGAACCCGAGACCAGATCCAAGGTTACGTCTTGGTGGCGGCAGTGAGGTAGTCCAGGTCCAGCTCCTTTTGAAGGATCCTGAGTTGTTCCCAGACCAGCAGAGTACGTGTCAGGCACTTCCTGGTTTCATTAATTTGATAGATGAACCTTATAGATGAAACTCTGGTTCCTGGACGTCTCAACATCAGAATTTTAGCTCCGGTTTTGGTCTCAACCAACTCCTGAGGGGAAATTTCTGCTTCTTCAGCTGTTAAATTGCTTCACCATCAACTCTGTCTTCCACCAAATTAAATGATCTAGCTCCAGTTAGTCCATGGATGGACCACAGCTCCACGTCTCGTCCTGAAGGTGGCGATGGTAGCTCTACAGAGACCCAACGTTTTATCTGTCAAACTATAAAGTTTATTGATAAACCATATGAGATCAGATCAGACTCACTGAGACCTGAGCCAGGATTTAGGAACTCTCTAAGACCAAGACCAGGACCAGAGCAGAGTCTGGCTGCAGCTCCAGTTTCTCTGTGGCGTTCATCCAGACAGGTGACATCTGTCAGACCATCGAGTGACGAAGCACAATTTTCATCTTCAGAGTGAAATGTCTGTTTTTCCTGTTTCTCACTCTCTCTCCGTCCATCTGTCAGAGCCTCTGTTCGGTGGCGGCGTTCGGTCAGCCGTGAGACGATATCGATCAGATCACACACACACACACACACACACACACACACACACACACAGTGGCCATCTGCTCCCACGTGTCAATAAAGACACTTGTCGATAAATATTCATTTTCTGTGAGACTTCCTCCTCCTCCGTCTCCAGGGCCGACCTGTCGTGTTCAATCCTTCATGCTGACTCTATAATTTACCTCAGCACCACCTCTCACAGTGACACTGACACTTTCTCTCTCACACACACACACACACAGACACAGACACACACACACACACACACACACACACACACACAGACATATCAACAGAGGCTCAAACTAAAACTGACAGAAACTTCTACAGATAATCCAGAGCGAACGGTGTTAACGTTTCCTGAGTGTAGTCTCCGTCTTTGGTTCATCTCTCCATCATCAAAAGGGCTGAAGTCTCAGACGACAGGAGTTAAAACCTGGCTTATCTTCTTTCTATCTCATGGGGAAGCAGATGTAAACCGATAGAAGCTGTGGTGCAACAACAACAACGAGACTGTCTTCATGGTATCTCACGTTTAATAGATGTTTCACCTTCAACCAAGAGTCTTCCTCAGTCCTGGTCGAGAGCAGTGTTTCAGTCTAACTTCTGTGGGTGAACACCAGAGACCTGATGTTCAAAGGTGTGTTAACAACGCTGGTTGGGGAGTTTAGGTTTCGACGCTGGTCATGTGGTTCACTGATCATCAGGAGCTTCAGATTGTTGTAACTATGGTTGTTGATGTCCATCAGAGTTGTCCTCGTCCTTCAGATGTAAATGAGTTTGCTCTTTAGTGTTGAGTTGTGTTTGTCCAGTTTTAGTTCTGTTTCTCAGACGTTCAGGTCTTTGCAGTCCTCCTTGAACTGGACTGAGTGACCCAGGTGATCGTCTTGGTGTCTGGTGTTCAGTCTTTGGGGTGAGACAGTCTCTGTCTGAGTTTGTTACCAGAACTTGATGTTTCAACATCTATCAGGATGTCGTGGCAGTTTTCACAAAGGTCCACGTTGTTAGAGATTCTTCAGATGTTGGTGCTCCTCTTCCTGACCTGGGACCATGGTTGGTCTTTATCAGCTCTGTGTTGCAGATCTGATGACCTGTAGTTTGTGCTTCAGAGGTTGGAGTGACCATAATCATACATCCTCTAGTTTTTAACTCCCATTTTGTGGCGGACTGGGTAATCTGGGTCTGATCTGGACTATCTGGAGGAGTGAATCCAGTCTACAGGTCTTGTTGTTGTCATCTCTTCATCCAGACTGGTTCTGGTTGGTTTCCTTTTCTGCTCCAGTGACATTACCTGGAGGAATCTGAGTTGAACAGATGACGCAAAACCTTTTTGTTTTCTGTTTTTTTCTCCTGGACCAAAAATATCTGCGCTCACTGAAGATGAGAAGGAAACAGTTGAAGTTCCTCTCGTCTTGTCTGTCCTCTGGTTACCCATGATTCAGTGCATGTGTGTGGGGGCGTTTGTTGTGTCAGGGCAGATGAGATCCAGCGGAGGAGGAGGGGTTGAGGGTCGGGGTCATGATCAAGATGGTGGACGTGGTCCTGTCTGAGGGAGTCGGGCGTAGGCAGCGAGAGAAGGTCGCCGTGTCTCCTCTGATGTCGTTCACACGCAGACGCTGAGTTTATTCGTGTGCAGGACTCACTCGTCATCGCCGTCGGTGGGTTTCTCACAGGAAAGGACGCCGTCTGTCCTCTTCAATCCCAGCAGGCCATTCCTCTTCTCTCCGTATCGTATTTTCATTTACGTTTCTTCAACGCCGCCTCTCCTTGTTTTTCCAGCCCACACCTCTGGTGCCCTGACCCGATTCTTCCCTCGGGGATCAATAAAGTTCATTTCATCCTTCCAGTGTGGGCTGTTCCTATAACGCAGTGACTCTTAATTTGATGCAGCTTATTCATCCTCCTCTGCTGCTCTGTCACCACGTAATTATGAAAAGTCCAAGAGAAGTTCAAGTTTTAACTTTAGTGTCTGTGTTTTCTTGATGGAAGTAGTAGGAATAGTTTCAGTGCAGTAGTACTAGTAATACTATTGATGAGATTAAGGGTTATTCTGTCATGATAAACTCAGTATTGTAGTATCAGAAGTAACAGTACTGAGAGTTACTGCACTTTACTTCCAAAACCAATCACACTCTTCCACTGAGTTCACGTCCCTTTAGTGCTTTAACACTGAGGCAAAACAAAAGGACTATAAAAGCTTTAGACCTGCCAGTTACACACACACACACACACACACACACACACACACACACACACACACACACATCACCCACACACACACACACACACACACACACACACACACACACACACACACACACACACACACACACACACACACACACACACACACACACACACACTCTGTTATCTCCCCCTGGACCAGCGTTTAGGTGGTGGAAGCCTCTTTTGTGTCTTTGGCTGAACATTGGACAGATGTCACATTCACTGGCTCCCGGAGAGCTCGTAACTCAAACTAAACACACACACACAACACACACACACACACACACACACACACACACACACACACACACACTCGGACAAAGTCGACCCCCCATTTTGAAAAATGTTTTCGATGTTGAAGTCGAGTTATTGATCTGTGCAGCTTTTAACATAATGTTTTAACCATTCATATAACAGGATGGGGGGTGCTGAGAGCTTTATGGCATGCACACACACACACACACACACATGCATTAAAAGTCAAACACACACACAGATGGAGCAGCGTCAACATGGCGTTTACCAGCAGCAGAAACTGAAACTACACTCGCAAACAAACACACACACACACGCAGTTGGAAATGCACTGGTACCGACAGAAATGAACGCTAAACTAATTTAATGGAGCACACACACACACAGCTGGTAGTCGACATGGCTACCACCAACAGTGAACGCTAGGCTAATGGAATGATGAATATCAGCCATATGACGCAGTGTATTCCAGGAAAATCAACCCCCTCGGCAGCTATTTCCTCAGAGTCGGGTTGAGCCATATTTCTCGCTAACTGCTCTGATGACAGCAGAGTCTTTCTGAGGGGAAGCTGGGTCAATGATGATTAAAGCTGCGCCTCCACCTTCAATTCGCTCTCGTATTTTCTTGTCACATTATGGGGCAAATAAAGGTTCGGGTTGTTTTCCTGTTGTAATGGGACAAACTCAGCTTCTCACCGCCGCTGTGATCCTTCTCTGGAAACCAAAGCAATACAGCTAATGAGGAACGTTTGGAGAGTTAAGGAGGCTAAGTCAGACTCACAGCAGCTAATAAAACACAAAACAAATTCCCAGATTTGTGTATTGGAAGTGTCTAAGAGCCTGTTCTTCTGTCTCTGGTCCAACTCTCCTCCGAGCGCTGGTTCAGGACCAAAACAATGACGAGCGACCGAGCTGCGTTTCCTTTCCAGGGCCAGTCGGGTTCAGCCTCAGAAACCAGGTGAGGAGCTCAGCTTTCTCCTGTTCTAACACGAAGTGTTCAGGATTCCTGGCGGACCCCCGGCTCCCTCCCCGCCGAGGAGCACACTACAGGTACCAGAAAGCCCATCTGGCCCAGAAGGAGCTGAAGGACACGAACGAGGAGAAGGACGTCTGCTGCTACTGAAATCCAGGCCAAAGTAAAACTGAAGAAGGATAAAAAACAAGTCCATGACACAGATATGAGATGTTGCTGAGACTCTACCTCTAATGAAACTCAGGAAACTTCTGTTTACCTCAGTTTTGGTTTATTTTTATTTATTTATTTTAAAAAAGCAACTTTTCTCAAACCCCTAAAGACTTGTTTTATAATATTCCACCTTGTGCAGAGGGAAGTAGATTTTTAAACCAGTTTAATTTTTTTAGGTGTTTCTGCTTCTTTTTAACTTGTGTAATGACTGAACGCAGGAGGGAATATTTTTAAATGACAGAAAACTCTTTGAGGATTTTGGACACGTCTTCAAAAACATGTTTTTAATTCTGTTTATTGTTCAGGAAAATTGTTGGCTTCATTAACTGGAGACGGAGTGTTTTGGATGCTGATCCTGGTGAAGCAGCCTCCCGCTCAGCAGCAGCGGCGATGACGACGGCGACGACGGAAACGGCAGCAACGGGCTCCACTTCCTCCCAGTGACCTTATGGGTCACATGCTGCACGCTAACGAGCTCCCGTAACGACAGCCCCTAATTAAACACGGCTACTGATTAACGCTCTCCAACGCGGCGGACGGCATGTTGGAGGCATGTCACCGACCACACGCACATCTCACAGGTCACATGGTTTCACATCGACGCTGTGTGTTTACTGACACTGTTAAAATAATTATCATTATGTCTGATTATAAAGTTATTGCATCTTTAGCGCTGCCACATCTTCGTTCCACTGGCAGTTTCAGATTAATTACAGCTGGACCTGCTCGTGATTGGCTGCGCTCACTAAGGAACGACTGAAATCCAGCCAATCAGAGAGTCTCTGCTCAGCAGGTCTGAATCAGAGTTTTATTTCAGGTTTGAAGTGAAAGTATCGTTCTGACTGTGAGATGCAGCAAATATAAAACCCACTGTTAAAACCAAAGTTTACAAATATTTGCGTTAATAACTTTAAGTTCAAGTGGGAAAACAGATTCATCACCAACAAACCATTTATCAAACTGCAGTGTAAGTACAAAGAATGACTGGTGTTTTCAGTAGAAGTCAGAGTACAGGAAGTAGAAGAGGAAAACTAGAAAACTGTAGAGAAAGGAGAGGAAGAAAAGGAAGGAGATAAATAAAAAGCATTTTGAAGTATAAGTAGTACAGGAAGAAAACTAGAAAAAAAATAGAAGAGATAGCAGAAGTAGTAGAAGTACATGAAGTAGAAATAGTAGTAGAAGAAGTATTACTGGAAATAGAAGTAGATGAATTATAAGTAGCAGTGGAATTAGAAGATGAAGTAGCAGAAGAAGTAGAAAACGTAGTAGTATAAGTAGAAGGAAGTAGTGGTAGAGGTAGAAGAGGTAGTAGTATGGGAGTAGTAGAAACAGTAAAGGTTGTAGTAGTAAATGAGTAGAAAAAGTAGTATTAATATTAGTAGCAGTAGTAGCATTAGTAGACGTTGCAGCATGAAAACAAGACTTTTGACAACCTCCTTTAATTTGCCGCAGTATTTTAAGGGTGAACTCTGACTCGTAAACACGTCGGACTCCATCAGACGTGGACGAGACTGAAACTGGCGACCGTCCAACTGATGAAGTGTGTTGACGACCTGACCGAGCCACCGTCACGTCATCAGGAAGAGCCTCAACTTTATCCAGACACTAGACGGACGTTATACGATGGGTCGGATGTGAAATGCATGCTGGGATACTTATTTTCTCCATCTTTACACAGAATCAAACTCACGTGAACAGTCTCAACAGATCATTTCCGGGAATCTGGAGTTTAAAGTGGGACGCACAAAGATCCCAGACGAGATCACACTAATCGACCAGGACACCTTTTATCTGAACATCTAATGAGCAATAATAAATGAATGTCAGCGCATCGCTGCATCCCAGACGCTTTGAAAACAGTCGTCATCAAAACTTCCTCAGCTTCACACTGAGAACCACCTCCACATCTGGAACAAGCTAATGGAGAAGTTTTCAACCGGTCGAGCACTTAACATCAGCTGACGAATCAAATGAACCTCGTCTCTGAGGCTACGACGGCGATACCCGGACTCAGAGACACACAATGGACAGAGGGGGAGAAGAGCAAGGCCAAGGAGCAGTAGAAGTAGAAGAAGTAGTAGCAGACATAGTAGTAGTGGTGGTACAAGGAGTAGAATTAGGAGCATAAGCATAAGAGGTAGCAGTAGAAGTATGGGAAGTAGTACTAGAAATGGCAGTAAAAGTAAAATTACTATTAAAAGTATTAGTGAAAATTCAAAAGGTCATAGTGGAAGTAGACGTATTAACAGTTGTAGTAAACATAGTCATGGAAGTAGAAGTAGGAGAATAAGCATAAGAAGTAGCAGTAGAAGTAGAGGAGCTTGAGCTGCATCTAGCTGGTTAGCATCCGCTGACCTTTCAAATTAAAAGACCGTGAAGTAGAAGAATGTGAGCTGAAGGACAAATACTAGACAAAACTTCCTGTCAGGACTTTCAGAATAAAATCTGAGTGAAGCCTCCACCAACTGATCACATGATCACTTGAGTTCAACTAATCCTCTGATTGTGATGAGATGTTTTGACCACGTCGCCCCCTACTGGACCGTCCTAGCTGGAAAAAGGCAGCGTGTTGAGTCTGCAGCCTCAAATGACAGACATCACATCACATCACATCCGTCACTTCACCTCACTTCAGCTCAGTCTCCTCAGACGTTTTGAGGCAACACGTCGTCTGGAAACACAATCACAGACTCACACATCTTAATGATTCCTCCATGATAACTCCCTACAGGTTAAACACACAGGTAGAGACATTCATTTTGTTTTGGTTTTGTTTTTTTAAAACAAGAATGTCGTTCATGTGTTTCTGAAGAGACCGCAGCCTGATTTCAGTCTGACTCCTGCAGACAGAGCACAGCGCCGAGTTTTAATTGACCTCTTCTGCTCTGTTGCCTCCGTCGCCTCCAACTCCACAGCTCCTCCTCCTCCTCTTTTTTTTTTTCTTCTGCACCTTGTCTGACCCTCGTTCTCTTGTCTCTCTGTCTGTCACCCCCCATATTTCACTTCCTGTCCCCCTATAGAGCCTGTATGATCCTCTGCTGTCTTTACTTTCATTTTATGTTTTTCTTCACTTCTTTTCCTTCTGTTTTTCTTTCTCCTCTCCCTCCTCCTCTTCCTCCTGTCTCTTCTAATACTCCTCCGTCCATCTTCTGTCTCAGTCAAATTTCTTCCTCCTTTCTGCTTCACCTCTCCTGAACCTCCTCCTCCTCTTTCCCGTCGGACTCTCTGGCTATGTTTGAATCTTTAGATACGTTTCACATGACGCGGGTGTTTGTCTTCAGGCTAGCGGCTTCCAGTCAGATGACGCACACACGGTCACGTCATTTGTTGTCGTTCAGCAGCAGAGACTGGTCCTTTCTACGCCAACGACGTCAACAGTGAGAATCAAACTGACGATGAGACACGTGCAGCTTCACTCTGCTGCAGGAAGTTCGGCCATAATCTGCAACATCGCCCCCTGGTGGCGATGTTCTTCCATTCGGGACAAAAGACTCAACCTGCTGTTTGTAGCCTGATCGGTCTTCGTCTTTATCCCAAATTAAAACAGATTCAGAGTCGGTGGTGACTGAAGGTTAAGACTGACAAGTGGGTGAGTGACGGGAAAACAAAGAGGCAGTGACGTCTTCGCCTTGACGTCGCCGACACGACAAAAACCTTTTACACTTGTATTTCGTCTGAGTTCATCTGGACCTCGGGACACACGACGCTCAGAAACGTTTATGTTCATCAGTACAACTTCGTTGTTGAAATTTCCATTTTCACAACCTCCAGTAAACATAGAAACACAGTTAAAGGAAATGAGCGTTTACATTTATGAATCATGATTTATGAACTTAACCTTTGACCTTTGTCCTCCAAAATCTAATCACATTCCTGAGAGGAACAGGATGTACGGACCAACGGAGGACGTGAAAACGTAACACCTCAGGCTTCAGCTGTCGCCAGCATCAAGGCATAAAAAAACATGGCTGACTGAATCTAGTTGTTTCTGTGACCAGTGATTGGATGATGTGGTGTTGTTACACATCATGATCAGAGCTCAGCTCCACCGTGAAGTTTGAACTCAAACAAACCTCAGACTGACGTGACAGTTACTCCTCAACACCAGGAAACTCACAGAGGTAAAGGTTGAAAACAACAAACCAGAATGAGCCTTAAAAACCACACGATGAAGACACAACACAGACGACAACATCACATCGTCTCAACGTCAATTTCAAGCTTCTAAACGATCAACGACACAGTCCATCAGTCCTCCACCTCCTGGACCAGGTAGAGGATTTGAAAGGATCCAGACTAGTCTTTATAAATGTTACATAAAAACACTAAAATTTTTATTCAAAATTTTAGAAGATTCTTTCACTCGAAGGGCCACCATGATTGTTAATGTCTGGATAGAGACGTCACGTGGAGGACAGTTACGAGATGATGAGACTTTTCAGTAGGAACCTGAACAAACCATGAATCAGGAGGACAAAGAGGAAGACGGTACTCGACATCTACATGAAAACGAGGTGAATCAGAGCAGTGAGGGAGCGACTGTTTTCTGTAAAGCAGTGTCAGCAGCTGTCCAGGGTCAGAACACAGATCTACGACGGCGTGTTGTGGCGTATATGGTGGGAGGGTAATATTCTGAGAAAAGTCACAAATTTACGAGAAATAAACTTGGATATTTGTGACATGATAAAGTCACAAATTCACAAGTTTTTTTCCTCACAAATTTGCGACAAATACTGTATCACCCTGTCAGGGCTTATTTTCATGGTAATTTTAATGATTACAGTAGATAAACATAGTCCCCGAACTGACAGACCGAACTTTATTTAAGGCAATGTTGAACATGAACGTTGAACTGGACGTTGACGTTAATAGTAAAACAGGACCCAACGCTCTACATATCAGACTGCTGTCAAGGAAAATAAACTTTTCACTTCTGATTCACGTCATCCGCAAGTAGTCCCGTCACTTATCTCTGAACAAACATTCGTTGCTAAGCAGCGTCAGCTGATCGATGGCAGCTACTACAGCTGATCTGACAAACGTCTGATCTGAGCAAAGAAACTGTTTAGTGATAGTGAACAGATAGTGAACATCATAGGTCTGACCTGTAGAAACTGTAACTGATGATTCAACTGGTAGATCATCATCTACCCAGAATGCATTGTACGCTTTAAATAATGGCTGCCTCCGTGGTTGAAATTTTGATTTTGTGAATAACAACAATATTTCATGTTTTTCTAATTGTGTTTTCTTGTAGGAGAGAGCAGTTGTAGCATATTTCAGACAACATGTCTGACTAGTCAGGACCAGTCCAGCAGCTCATTCAGTTCATCCACACACAGTTGGTCTGAAAACTAAACCTGTTAGTTCACTCACCCTGCGTCGCTGCTGTTCCCACAGATTAACGCATCCTTCGCTCCTTCCACCTTGTAGAAGTTCTCTGGAGGAAAAAAACAGAAGAGAAAAAGATAAAACTCTGCTCACAGGAGCTTCTTCCTGTTTTTATCCAACACACACACACTGTCCCACAGGCTCCACCCACACAGGTGTTTCCACTTCCTGGTTAGTCCCCGCCCACTCAGGCCTGTGAATGGACACACCAGTGTCAAGCTTTGTCCTAGTTCCTCAGTGACTTTAACCCACTAATGTTGGAGTTTTTTTTTTTTTTTTTAATTTCCTTAAAACACCAGCTGAGATTTTCAAAGTACCAGCACAGGTTTCTTTATTTTTAGTCGATGGTCACACAAGGTTTTCAGGTTTTCAGGATACCGGAGTTATTGTCATATTTTCCAAAATAAAATGTCACATTTATTCCACAAATATGAGTTTGGCTTTTTTTTCCTGATTGGACACACACATGAAAACACTTGTATCATAATTTATTTTACACACAAATGTTATAAGATAGACAAGACTGCATCTCAGCTTCAGTCAGATGTGATTCATGTCCATCTTTCACATAAAATGTTAAATTAATGTTAAATTAAAATTGAAGGTTTCAGCCAATTATCATCTGAACCTTTTCAAGCTTTTTCTTACACATTTAGACGTTGACAGTGTCTTCACACAGAGGTGGTAATAAAATAAAACATGGATCATCTCCTGTTGGGTTATCAGCCCGTTCCACTCAATGTTAACAGAACTTTGTGTTATTTATAATCACACGTATGTTTCACATCTACACATCGTTTGTTTTAGTATAAAATGGTCAAATATGACGAAACAAAACAACAACATCTTCAGCAGGTGGGAAAGTGACGATAACGTCCCAGCTGCTGCTGGTGAGTCCAGTTGTCTTCTACCTTTGGTTTTCCTCATGAATCAGTAAACTTATTAAACTCAGCTGGTTCGATGCTGCCTGAGTGAGACGCTAAAGAAAATAAAAACTACAGCCCATTACAGGACCAGCAGTTTGCTGAGCATTTATTCAACGCTTAAATCTGACCACAAACCATTTCCAAGTACATTAATACACTTTTAACATCATCACTTCACCGCCCTCCAAACATACTCAGGCACTGAAGTACAAGACACAACAAGCTGAAAAGCTTTTAATGCAGGCCTGCAGGAAGTAAACAAGCGCTCCTTAACTTTTGTTGTGGCTCAATGACACAGTGTTTATGCTGCTGACGACCCAGACATGTATTTAACCAGACCTGCAGACAGCAGGACTGGCTCCAGGTCAGGACCAGTGTAGACCAGGACCAAGGTCGGCAACACTGATGTCACAAGTACGACCTGACGGCCTTTTAACTACAACATTAAAGACGCAGCGCCCCCTGTGTCCCCAAACATAAACACAACCATGACTCTGACTGATCAGCACTTTGACATTTTTCATCCATTCGCCTCATGGGAGCGACTTTTCAGGACGCTCATCTTTTATTCAATTCCATTTAACTCCAGTCATTATGACCAATAACATGACATTATAATAGGAAATATAAAAATTGGAGCCATGTTCTCATTAAACTTTATTAAGAAGCAACAGAAGCTTCTTCTTCTCTTCATCGTGTCTGAGTTTCTCTTTTAAAATCATTACCTGAAGTTCATCATCAGTTTCTTAAAGTCTCACCCAAAAAAAATGCACATTAGTACACAGACCAATGTTTAATGAAGGTTTTTTTTTCCCAGCGACCCCCGTCTGAGAGAATTTTACTGAGCTGCAGAAAGTTAGAAAATTGTCTCTGTGGGATATCGAGAGAGCGGGGCTTTAATTTCATTTCTTCTCAGTCTCAAGAGCTGCAAATTACCACTCCTGACAGGCCTAAATACTCCTCCATCCTCACGCACTCACACTCTTTCATCTGCCAGAGATAAATTTCACACCAAGAAAATCTGCAGGTGTACGAAGAGTCATTGGTCAGAGTGAAGTCGTTGTTAATCTACCCAAACACGAAGGAAAGAAATTAATCACTGATTAATTTATTGTGAAATCACTTGAACATCCATCCATAATAATCTAGATTCATATCTGTGGAGCCAGTGGATAAATCCAACCGCAGCTTATTTCAGTGAAGTTCAAATTGGCTTCTTAATATGATGTTGGAATTGGAAAATGAATTTATTCTGACCAACAAAGACGAAGGCTGATTCATGGGACTGGAAACATTTCAACAGATTCACACATTTAAATCAGGTTTTGCCCAATTCTTATTGTTTTTCCACAACACAATCGACCTCTGTCTCCAAATGTAACCAAAATACCATGCAGCCTCAAAGTCCAACAGACCAATCATGAGTCAGTCCCATCATGACATCACAGCCTTAAAACCAAACTGATGAGAAACATCAAGACTGAAGATACAAGGTGACAACAACGACTGACAAAAATTGCAAAATCTTACAAAAACAGCCTGATATCATACAAATAAGTTAAGAGTTAAAGTCTCAATGCGCTGCTAACGGGGTAATAACTTCTGAAATGACTTAATGATGTGTTTTCTTTGATTCTGTTTAGACCAAAGTTATGATACTATAACGAGCCGAGGCTAACTGGTTAGCATGCTAACTCCTACAAAAGCAAAACAAGAGTAACATTAGCACTGCTCTAGATGAGTAAAGGAATTAATAATATATATATAATTTTATAAAGAGCCATGAGACATATATTTTTAATGATTTGATGGTAAACAAATAAAATTTCATTAAAGTTTGATGCTGAACTTGCTGATGCTAACGTTAGCGATGCACCAATGACAAAAACTCACAAACGGCACCGTCGATGGGTAATGATGAGGCTGGTGAAAGAGTGACAACAACACGGCAGCTCACATGTAGTTCGGTTTCTAAAAAAAGATTCAGTCATTTCCTAAAACAGCTGCTCAAAGGAGGAGATATAAAAAGCATTTGTTGGGGACTATTTTCAGCGGCGGATTAATCCACATTTGGTGCTCTAGTGAGTAATTGGGGCAGCAGGACGGCGTGTGTGGGAGTGAAGCTAAATAAAATAGAGTGTGTGTGTTCATGGTGATTACACACGTGTGTGACTCCCTGATGTGGTTTTAATAGTTTTTGGGAACAGAAGAAGAAACAAACGTGATCTTGTTCAGATAATAAACCTGCTCATCGACAGAGGAAACCGATCATCCTCCGTGTCCGTTGATATTCATTTCTCGTTCATTCCGACGTGAAGCACCGGGTGCGACTGACCAGACTGAACAAACACGGCATGATGGGAAATGTTTAGCACGGAGCACATCCACCATTGATCTCGCTCTGAAGGCTGTTTTCAGATCAGCCGAACGGGACCAGGCCTTGACGCCGCAGCGCGGCTCTCAGGTTTCAGGGCAGCTTTTAGGGGTCGATACGGGAGCCTGCGGGGGACATTTGTTTGATGTGATGGATGGCAAAGCAAACTGGGAATGAATAAATAGAAGGTACATTAGCAATGGGCAGCATGTCCAGACAAACTCCATTACTGTAAGTTGTCTTTATTTTGGGTGGTGTCGTCCTTTAGCAGAAGGGAAATGTCAGTGTGAAGGCTCCATCGCTCTTCACTGCTACGTCGGGTCTCGTTTGAATCTGATACAGAACTAACTGGAAGAACATGTAACCACAGTTTGACAACAAATTCAAGGTTTGGGCATCTTTTTGTGCCTGTAGCTTTTAATTTGAAAGTATGAAATGGAAAATACAAAATAAAAGCATGCTGGGAGATGTTTACAGATCTAATGGTGAGTTCATATCCTTCCACCTCACTTGGTTCGGTTGTTGTCGTAATGTTGGCGAGTAATTTTTATCTAAGCGTTTTATCTTAAAACGTTCAGTCTGTGATAAGCAGCCTTTTGTTAGCTGTTAGCAGCTAGCATGCTAACTGCAGGCTAGCAACCTGCAGAGCGATCTGCAGCTAGCTGGTCAGCAGCCGCTGACCTTTAGAATTAAAATCCTTTAAATGCCACATGAACTGTGACACAATCTGATTGGTTGAGATGCAGTTTGTAAACATACATAATATACATACATACATAATACAAATCATAACTTCCTGTCGGACTTTCATAATAAAAAACAGGAAGTAGACATGAGTTCAATCTGTGATGAGACAAAATGGCTGTGATGTGATGATAACTGAGAGACAAAACTGTAAATGTACGTTCGATGCACAAGAAAGACGAGAAGAACGAGACAAAGAAACAAAAGAAAAGTTCAGTTTCTGGTCAAATAATAAAACAAATCAACAAGAAAATGAAAATCACGTTTGTGTCAGTGAGTCTGTGCAGCGACACGTGATCATGTCGGTGAAAAAGACGAGATGCAGCACTGAGGTTTCATCTGACAGCAGCGTTAAGTGTTTCCTTAACCCCGACCTCGACCTGCCTGTGTGTGTGGCTGCATGTTGGACTGTATATGTTTATATACACTGTACGTGTGTGTAAGTATGTCCATGTAACATATATTATGTTCCCTGGTCAACATGCCTGACGTGTCAAATAGTTTATATACCAGGTGACCTTGCATGACCTCTGTGTGTGTGTGTGTGTGTGTCATGTCTTGTACTATGTTCCTGCTAAACTGCCTGTATGCACACATCATACCCTGACAACGAGTGTGTGTGTGTGTGTGTTGACGTCAGTTGTAACCACAGCGCCAACATGACATTGTCCAGTCCGTTTAGGAAGCACCAGTCGTCACCGCAGCACGACACACACACGCTGAGAGAACATGCTAGAAGCACGTCTTGTTCTTGTTTTACTGAAGCTACAAGATTTTATAAAACATCTGCATCTCACGTCTCATTTATTCCAGAGCAAACTTATAACTTCATGTCATATCTAAACAAACCTACGTGTTGATGTAAAAGCCTTGTGGTATCAATGTGGTCACAACATATAAATTTATCTGTTTAATCAAAGAAAAAATGATCAGAATGAGTCGGATCATAGAGACTGTAAAAGGACGTTTAATCCCGACTCTTCCCAGATATAAAAGAACATTTCCAGATTCAAACTGTGGTCGTCAGATTTCAGATCACATCAGATCAGTTGTCTCCCTCAGCGCTTTGATTAGAGTAAAGATGTGTCACAATAAAAGACCAAACGAGGATCAACAGAGTCTGAGAACGAACCTGAGGAACCTCCCGTCACACGGGAACTGCAGGGAAACACTGACATTTCTGCTAACAGAGATTCAAAGTGTCATGTTCAACCTGACGGCGCCGGCGTCTGTCGCCGCGACCTGAACAAAGTGTTCATACGTCAGTCTCACACAAAACGCTTCACTGTCGCTTTCTACTCTTTCTACCTTTGATGGAGCTCAGAGGTGAACTGACCAGCAGATGTGGTGATGAGGCAGGAGTTTACAGGTGAAGCCTCATGTGGCTTTTACATCATTAATGTTAATGGTTTTAAATGAGGCTTCAACTAGACAATTAACTCCAGTTCACACTGACGTCCCACTGTCAAAGGACAGCTACACTGCCAGCATAACGCTGATGATACTTTATGCTAACATTAAGTTGGATGTTGTTTTTGTGCTAATGTTGGCTAATGCTAAACATTTAATGCTAATGTTGACATTACATTGGAGACATTCGATCGCTGGAGCTTCACGATGGGTCAATTCCAACGGTTCAGACAATTTGGAACCAGTTCTCAACTGAAACCATTTCCCATCCGTAACGACATCTGCTACAACGATCGTTGAAGCTACAACACATCCATCATGACCTCAGACTGTGACAACACGTTGTCTACAAACAAACTGAGAACAAAGTTTGACAAAACAGAGTCAGTCGAACTCGAACCTGAAAGTTGTTGATCAGAAGTTGGAACAGTCTCCAAAGTCTCACATCCATTCTAATCAGTTATTTAGTAAAATTCAAGCAATGCATCTTTTCTATCGTGCACTAAAACGCAGCCACTCGGTCATTCATGTTGTAACAGCTTCTACCAGTGAGTTATAGTTTGGATCCTCACCCTCGTCGTTGATGAAGTCCTTCATGGAGGCCCAGGTCTTGTTGTTGCAGTAGAAGGACACGTTGGCCGGCAGGCTGCCGTTGACGCAGTGCGCCGTGCTGCGGACGCATTTCTGCCGCAGGTTTCCCATGAACAGCTGCAGCCCGATGAGGGCGAAGACGCTCAGACAGAAGACAGTGAGGATCATCACGTCGGCCAGTTTCTTCACCGACTGGATCAGTGCACCGACGATGGTCTTCAGGCCTGAGGGACGGCCGAGGACGTGAGGGCACAGACAGGATGAATGTCATCGTTACTGCTGCTCTTTACACTCATTAATCCAATTACTGATGAAGACAAATGATTTTCATTTATAATTAGTTGGATTCTCTCAGCGAGTTGAAACACAAGGTCTCATAATTTGGACTTTTTATGGCAGCAACTTCAACTGACATCATCATCAAGTCCCAATGAGCCAAATGTGAAGTGTTTCAGTCTAAACCCAAATGGACTTTTGGTCAATGATCAACTCAAATCAACCGTATCTTTAAACGTTTGGTTTTGTTTTCATTTTGTCGTCATGGAGTTAAACTACAAGCAGCCACCTTTACCCACAAGAGGGAATAAATCACAATTAAAAAGTTGTTGCATCAGTTTGAAAATCACGTTGCTGTTGGATGAAAAAGTTAACGGTTCTTCATCTGACAGCAACTTCAGTTTTTTTATGTTGCCACTGTGGAAAAAAAAGTTATCAACAACAAAATCCATTAAAACCAAATCCGACAGGCAACAACAACCTCCCAGTGACATTCATATAACAACACGACACAACACACACAACTCACACATGAACAAATGGTAAAAACAGCAGGAACACAACTCAGAACACAAAGGGTGCAGACGAGTCACTGTCAAGTCAAATCAAATCAAACAACCAGTTTCTTTTTTAAAAAATACTTTGTGCACTTAAAAACATGTTGTTTTTGTTAATTCATTAGAAACAGACGCTGCTCATTTCAATTAGCATCCAAGTTTGTTTTCACGTCGTCCAATAGCATCAACATACTTCCTGTTAGCGGAAGTCGTCTGTAAACTAATGAATGAGCGGCGTGGTGACATGTAGCCGCTTCACATGCTTCTGACATACTTCTGTTACCGTTATAACGTGGATTAGACATCGTTATAACGCGGCCACACCTCAGTGGCACGAGCGTCTTATCACATGTTAATAACGCTGTTAGCGCTGCATGCTAACATGCAGAGTGGAGGCATACAGAGGATAGCAGCATCAAATCTGAACAGACTCCTCCGCATTTAGATTATTTCACAGTTTGGCTTTTTGTTGATGTTTAAAGGCACAAAATGTACAAGTTGAAATGACGTCTCAGTAGCTACTTAACAATTAAATTACAACCTGTTAACTTCTTGGGTTTCATTGTTTCCTGTGTAATTTGCATAATATGATCAGTGTTCACTACTGTACTTCAGTATCTGTACTTTCACTCTGACTTCTCTACATTTTAACTTAACAACACTTTGACTCAGTAAATGTGGTGTTTTGACTCTAAGTCGACCTGTGACTGTTTAGACCATCAACACCATGTCTGAGGGTTGATGGAGGCTCCATCTTAAAGGTGGATGATGGAGAAACTTCAACAATATCAATATCAAACACACATTTAAATTTAGTGAAAAAAGAACAACTTTAGTTCTTTAGTTCAGACTCATTCATTGTCTATGAAGATTGTTGTAGCTCCATGTTTTAAAGTGCTGGATAAACTTCATAATATTCTTCTGTTTTCTGTGACGTGTAACATAACAGCTGATTCTAACGGTTATGGAGCAATAACAAAAACTTACATGCGGCATCAGATTTGATGTTATATTTTCTGTTAAACTTGTGTCATTAATGTCTAGAGACAGCGTCATTAAGACAAAGTTTACACTGTGAGTCCATGATGTGAAATGTTAGGAGCCATTTTGTGCCGTTTGCTTGACTCAACAGTTGTTGTATGTAAAGCTGCTGTTTGCTAACCCTCTGATGTCCACTCACAACAAGTTATCAGGAAGACTTCAGTGCGTCTTTCTGCATACGACCTCTGCATACTGACTGAAGTACAGCGTAGTATTCAGCAGATAGTATGCAGGACTCAGTGCTTCCAGCAGGCCGGGAGGGAGGAGTGCGTTTCATATTCGCTCCCCTGCGTTCGCTTCCTCACCTGGGATGACAGAGATGGTTTTGAGCGCTCGCAGCACCCTGAACGTCCTTAAGGCTGACACATTACCCAGGTCCACAAACTCAGTCACATATCTGCAACAAGCCGGGAGACAGAAGCACAAAAACAGACACACACAGAAGGGTATGACCACGGCGAGCAATGACGAGCCAACACAGAAAGGTGGAGGTAGAAAGAGGTGCAGCAGAGACAGGTCAGGTGGGATCAGACGGTCAAAGCTCAACACCTGGAGATAAACACCAACAATATAAACTAATGCTAATAAGCTAGTAAGTGCTAACTAGCTAACTGCTGCAAAAGAGATTATTTCAGCTCTGAAGTGACCGTTCACTGGACTGAGCAGAGATTCACTGGTTGAAGCTAATGCTAACTAGCCAGCTGCTGCAAAACAGAATATTAAACCTGCTAAATTAGCTAAGCTAATAGTTAGCATGCTATGATGATATGATTTAGGAACCATTGATGTGTTTATCAGCTACAACTGATTAAAATGTTGTTGGTGTAAATCAAACATCTCCAGTAAAGAGTCGAACGTTTGGCTTTGACACATCTGAGCTTTTTTACTATAAACCAGGTGTCTACACCTGTGCTGATTCCTGATTGGCCAGAGATTGGGAAATGGGCGGGGCTGGTGCTGCAAGACACAGCAGACACTGGACGAACAAGAGACGACGTTCACGACGACGTTACGATGACAAAGGATGTCTGTTTTTTTGTTGTTTTTTGCTCCTTGTCGCCCCCTGCTGGTGAGGCCTTACCTGGGATGACTGAGATAGTTTTCAGGGCTCTCAGCACTCTAAAGGTTCTCAGCGCCTGCAGGTTGCCTACTTTGATAAACTCTGTTAACAGCCTGTAGGGGGCAGTGTGGTGGTTGTCAACATACAACAGAAGAAGACAAACATAACAGAGTCTGAAAATACAGCTCAACAACAGGTTGCTGCTGGCAGCTGTGACACAAACAGCAAAACAAAGAAATAAATAAATGTTTCAAGTCTTTTTCAGCGAGAACATCAACATGTTAAAATGTTCAAGTCTTATTTTATCACATAAATCACCATGTTGGTCACAAACGAAGGCTCCAGACTCCGACCAGAGCGCTGACGTCGTCTCGTATCAGTCGACTTTGACTCGTTATGTAACGGCAGCGAAGTGATAAGAACCTGCAGCTCAGAAACACTAAAAATATTTATGAGCTCATTTGGATGAAGACTGTGAGCCAATAAAACCTAATCATATATTTATATGAACGAAAACAAAGTAAATGCTTATTTGTTCCATAAACTATTATATCTGATGCATTATTGAAGCAATAAAAAGTCAGGATATTTTACGCAACAGTTGATGGAAACTGGAAACTTTTCTGGAAAAACGAATCTTTGATAACTTGGATTGTGGTGTGTTGAGTAGGTCGTGTTCAGGATCTAGATATTTATTCATTCTTGTTTTGTCTTCGGTGATAAACGACGTGAGAGCCGAAGCGTTAACCTCCGTTATACTGGTTTCTTGGAGCCAAAACCAAAACATCTGACAAGTTAAACATTTGTTTGTTGCGAGAGGATTTGATGAGATTGGTCCGTGTGATCTCAGCTGTTTGGGATCGACCCTGTGATCTCTGGATCTGGTCCAACCCCAGGACTTCCAGGACTTGTCCGTCTTATCAGTCGGACAATCGACGTTCGAGGTAAAAATGTGTGGACAGATCCTCCGTCAGGCTGCGAACGCGTCCACTCGGATCAAATCAGCCGGAGGCGCCGCCGAGCGATGGCAGCCATTTTGGGGCCCCTGGTGAGAATGAGTAATCTGATCCCAGGCTGCTAACTGCCCTCCATTACAGCTCATATTTCACCACCGTTGACTGGCAGGCTGATTGAATTACAGAGCAGGCATTGGAGGGCGGAGGGGGGTTGAAGGGCGGAGGGTGGAGGCGAGCGGCGGGCGGAGGCCGAAGCCTCGTTGTGCTTCAGATCCACATCAGCAAACATCTGGATTCATCATGATAATTTACATGAAACATCAATGATTCAATGACAATAAAGTTACCAAAAAAATCAGATCTGATCTGAGATTAAAAAAAAAAACTACGATAAGATAATCAGAGAAAAACATTCTGAGATCCTCCTAAATCTTTCAGTCGTCAGGAGAATTGGACTGAAAACGTTGACTTTGCTCTAAACGTTTTCTTTTCCTGTAAATTTAAGGATTTAATTTGTTTCCTGTTAAAGTGAAACTGGTCAGTTCGATCTTTGTTCGACCGTTTTATAAAGGTGATGATTTATCAATGAGATCTAAACTGATCAATAACATTAATAAATATGTGTTTAAGTGTCAGAGGTTTTAAAGAAACATGATTCTGTGAAATCACTACAACTTTTTTCTTTTTTCTTTTTATTTTTATACCAAAGTTCAAACAGTTTTATCTATCAAATGTGTTTGCGACAATGTAAAAGTTGGTGTGTTTTTATTTTACTGTATCTCTTTTACTTTTTAAATCAGCAGCTTGATGATGTGTTGATCATGTTTTTCTGCTTTTGTTTTTTTTTTTTGTATGAAACTGTAGAAAATGTTGCTGCTTCAGTCTGTGGGTGATGGCAGCCATTAACATGTCATTACAGCAGCAATGTCAGTAGCACAGGGGCGGACCGGTGTGTGTGTGTGTGTGTGTGTGTGTGTGTGTGTGTGTGTGTGTGTTGGGAGGAGGGGAGGGCAATGGACTCTGTTACCATGGGAATGTTGACTCGGTGGGAGGGGAGGAGAGCATCAATCAGACATTTAGAGTGTGTGTGAGTGTGTGTGTGAGTGTGTGTGTGTGTGTCAGTAAGAGTGTGTCTATTCACCGACCATCACTCAGGTTTTAATAAAGCCTGAGCACTAAGGGGGTGATGTGTCAGGGGCGGAGTGTGTGTGGTGTGTGTTTTTGCAGTGGTAAACGATGTGTGTGTATATGTGTGTGTTTGTCCATATATGGGCATGACAAGATTGTGTGTGTGTGTGTGTGTGTGAGAGAGAGAGAAGAGGTGACTTATGTGTCCCTGTCCTGCTAAAGATCCATTTGACCACAGGACGGCCTTTGGTTCAAGGACACACACCTACTGACACTGTGTGTGTGTGTGTGTGTGTGTGTGTGTGTGTGTGTGTGTGTCATTCAGAGGCCAAGCTACACATCAGCTCTTTGTCACAGGACGACAAACGAATGAAGATGTTTGAAAAGAAACACGACAGTTTTAAGAACATTTTTCATTTTCAATCGTTAAAGATTCAACTATTGTCAATTATTAATTATCATTATCATCATTAATTATAACTGATTAAGATCGTACAGCAGAGTCTTCAAACCCGTTCATTTTGTCTCAGACACTTTCATCTGTGTCAAACATTAAGTTTGAACATTTTTATACAAAATAAAAATACGACTGTTAAAGTTTTATCGTCTGATTTTTCTGACTTTGACCATGTTTCGTTTTTTATTAGATGTTTTCCTGTTCAGATGTTTCACAATAAAAGCCTTTGATGACTCAAAAACTAAGTGATGGCTCATCAATTAAACCAGACTTTATGTGTGAATTTATGTCGTTTAGAGCAGCGACTGAACAACGAATAAAGACGTGTCGCCCCCTGGTGGCAGGCTGCTGCAGTGCGCGTCATAAGCCCCGCCCCCTCTCATCACAGGATCATCAGCTTTAGTCTTTTAGTCAAAAATCAACGTAAACTGGATTAAAACCAACAGAGGAGAAAGTTTCTGATTCAACGTCGTCATTACTCTAAAATCTTCTGCACGAAGACGCTGCGAAGTTTTTCTGTTTACGTATTTTAGTTTACGCATCAGCAACCACGACCGGCAGGAAACGCTTTGTTTGAGCGCTCGTCGTCTTCCAGAGGAACCGGGCTGTGACCCTGAGCCACTCGCCCTTTTATTGGCCAGTGTTTTAATGGAGGATTCGTCCTTTAAGTGAAGTCATTCTCTCCTCCGTGTGGATTCGTTTGTCGGGTCATCGAGGTCGGATCACGTCGCGTCGCATCATCTTATGGCACCTCCATCAAAACCTTTCATCACGCCTCGCCGTCACCTCAGAGCCGCTCCTCGGGGTGGGGGGTCGGATATTGATCCGATCGGTTCATTCTGATCGTTCATCTTCTCCCTGGCGGCGTCTCTGGTTGTACGTCCTCCTCAGCCCCACAACCGTCGTGATTGATCGCCGCCCAATCACTAACCAAACCGAGTCGCAGCCATTTTCCATCAGTCAGTCAATTAGTGAAGCAGCCAGTCACACAGAGACGACGCTACGAGCTGCAGGGTTTTTCTTTTCAGGCTCCAATTGACGGTTTGACGAGTTTAAGGAGCATCAAGCTTTTCAAAACCTGTTATTTGGAAAATTCACGGGTGTCACCGAGAAAATCCCTTTTTTTTCATCTTTTTACATCGAGTGAATCAGACTGGAAGTGATTCACTCGGCTTCTTCAGACCTGCTGCCGCTTTTAGTTTTTATTGTTTTGTTTATTGTTGTTAAAGAAACAAAGATGTTTAAGTTTAATCTGTTCAATCTGAGTTTTTAACGGCTCGTTTCAAACGTCAATGTTTTGTCAGATCATTAACATGAAGGAGAAACATTTAAAACACAAAGAGAGAAAAGACGACGCTTCATTTTTCACCACTGACCCCGTCACACCTCCTGCCCCCCGAGGGAGACGTGTTTTAAATGAAGGGACAAAAAAATACAGAGGTCAGACACGAACCGTCAACAAATACATTTAGTCACTTTCATCCTGTGGAACTAGATTCAATAATCAGTGACGTGTTGTGTCGTCTTTATACAATTACTTTGTTTTATGTTGTAATTTTCTAATAAAAGCAGTAAATCTACGTCAAAGTTGTTTTAAAAAGAGACAAACGTGAGTTATTTTTAAATCTTTGAGATTCATTAGCGACGTACGACGCAGCAGGTTCGACTTCACACGTGTTCGACTTTAACAAAGTTTCAGTTTTGTTGCGGAAACGTTTTCAAATAATTAAAGAACATAAAAATAAAAAGTCAACAGTTTTCCTCCTTCAAAGTGTTTACATCAGTGTCTGCGAATAAAGACGTACGACACTGTGTCGCCACCTGGTGGCAGACTGCTGCAATATGGGTCATAAGCCCCGCCCCCTTTTGGACAGGGTCCAAAAATACAAAGATCAAATAAACATTTCTGTCATTTTGTCTCTAATCTGCAACATGGCGACGATCGAACGCCAGGAGGAAGATGAAGATGAGACACGTCGGCCATCTTTAAACACACTCACTGATCAGACTGAAGGTTAGCATGTAGCTATTAGCATGTAGCCAGTCCTCGTCTCTGCTGCTTCATTTCTGAGATATTTTTCCCAAATGTAAACACGTATTTAAGTATGAAAGTGTGTGTGTGTGTGTGACTCACGCCATGACGATGACGCTGAAGTCCAGCCAGTTCCACGGGTCCCTCAGGAAGGTGAAGGGCCCAACACAGAAACCTCTCGCCAGGATCTTTATGAGAGACTCGAATGTGTAGATACCTGTGAAGGTGTATCTGAGAGACAGACAGACAGTTGAGCAGACAGACAGTCAAAGACACAGTCAGTCAAACAGCCAGTCAGGTACTTACTCCAGGTACTTGGCCCAGTACGCCGGCTCCGACATGGCCATGAAGCAGCAGTTGGTCAGGATGGTGCACATGATGAACAGACTGAACAACGTGAGCAGGTTAAGGATCAGAAACGTTTCACATCATCATCTGAACAAACCACTGACGCTACGTTACTGTGACGGCGCCACCTTCAGGCTCGGTCTGACCTGTTACCAGGTCGCTCTGGTGTTTCATCTCGTCTCATCGTCCACGTTCAGACATCAGGGTCAGACCAGGACTGTAGAGACTCAGGATCTACCTTGCTGCTTATCACTACCAAGACCTGACCCTGGATCAGTGTCCTCACTCTGGATCAGATGTTGACTGGTGGTCTTGGCTGAGCTCCAGACCACCAGGTAGAACTTCCCGTCAGCCTGGAGCTGATTGTCTCCGTGGACTTCCCTGAACCTGAACCTGGATCTGGTCTGGTCCTCGTTCCTGCAGCTGCTTCTTATTAAAGCTGTTGAAGTGAGATGAGGCTCAAACATCGCTGACCGTGTTAAACGCCGCGGAGCTGTACGTGACGTGAAGCAGCGTGGAGTCACTGATCTGACCCGTGATACCAGGACAGGTGGGTGGAGTTTGGCAGGAGCAACAATAAGAACCAGTGAGACAATTTTTTGAAAAAAAAAAAAAAAAAAAAGTCAATTTCGTGTGCTTTTCTGTGATTTATGGCTGTTAGTCACCGACGATAAGAGCAGCAGCTCAGACGTTAAAATGGAAATGTGCTCAGCGATCGAGGAACTGAGGCTTTTACGACTTGTTCTCTCATTGAGTCTCTCTGGAGAGTGTCAGCTAAACGCCTGAAATGTAAAGTAACAAGGTTTGTGTGTGTGTGTGTGTGTGTGTGTGTGTGTGTGTGTGTGTGTACCGACTCCATGCTGAAGTGATTTTACATGTGCTTTTTTTTTTTTAAATACCTTTCACTGATTAGGGCTAAATAAAGACGAAGTGAACCGAGGCTGTGCTGATGTTAGCACGTGTGTTCTTCGCTCCCCCTCCGACGCCTGCCACGTTCAATACAGCAAATTAATATGCCATTAACGGCGCCGCTGGGAGAACGGGGCCCACTCCTGTCTAATCATCATATAATGGGGAGCAGTAACTTTCCAAACTGTCAGAAGGCAGCGATACGCGTTAAATATCACCTTCACCTGCGGCGTCGAGCGCGCGACACGCGACGAGGTGGGAGAGACTGGGTGAAACCTGGCTCAGCTGTCAATCACGGCTATAAATGAATCATAATTATTGTAATTTGGCAGAAGGAACATACTCCCTGTGTGAACGTGGCCCCAAACTCCAGCTGAAAGTTGTTTGAGCGGCGGGGTAATTGTTGATTGAGTGCCGGCTGTAATGATGTTGCTGGAGCGCGGTGGCAGGCGGCGAGATAACGCGGTTACCGATTGACAAACACCACCGCCGCCACCGCCTCCACAGAGCCAGGAGCTAATTATGCCGTAATGATAGCCCTGCTGTTATGGACCTCCCAGGCCACCGTATCAGTAATGTCATTATACCTCCCACATCCACCACGGGATCTAACTTCCTCTTTCCTTCACGTTTTCTCTCTCGTTCCACATTTGTGAATATTTCTCTTCTCTCTATTAACTCAGTGAGACGACGACGTCACAGACCTGAGATCTGTTTATTCATGACGTCATCCAGAGTAACACTGATCCTTTACGTCACAACCAACATACAGACAACATCATCATCATCATCACTTCCTCCAGGGTTTCAGATGGTTGAGGTTTCATTTACCTGATTTCTCAGCAGCTTTTCACAAAAAAAAAAAAAAAAAAAAAATCAATGAAAGTTGTGAATTTTTAGATGTTTTGTTGCAATAAAGTAGCAGGAACAAGTCAAAATCTTTTACTTTTTCTAATCCAACTTCAGCAGGTGGTTAAAGTGAAGGTATAAACCAGTGTCTGGTCTCACGTCCTCCCTGTGTTTCTAACTTTCTCCGTCTGTTTCTCGTTGACAAAGTTGTTTCTCAACAGTCGACTTCCTCTTGTTGCTCCACAACAAAATAAACAGTTTCCTCCTCTGTGGTGAAATCTGACCAGAGACTGTTTCTCTCGGTCCTTAGTGATGTTGAAGGTAAATGTGAGACTTTTTTATCGTCATGTTTCCTGTTTTGTAACTATTAATGCAAATTCAACTAGTCCCTGTGAATTCTGCACAGGAACTGCAATTTTGGACCAATCATCATCATCATCATCATCATCATGTTTCCAGGTAGACATTGATCCAAACGTCAGTGAATCACGTCCTTGTATCTTTTAGAAGACGCAGGAAACATGAAGATAAAAAAGTCTCACATTTACCTTCACATTCATTACCTTTTCCTTCATTTACCTTTAACTACCTGGTGAGGTTGAATTAGACAAAGGAAAAGGTTTTGACTTTGTTCCTGCAACTTTATTTCACCAAAACGTCTGAAAACATCACAACTTTCATCGTTATGTTTTAGAAATCAGACAAATTAAACCTCAACAATCTGAAAAAACAAAACAAAACCAACCTGAGATCCTGGATCTGACTGATGATCTGAGCTGAGGCAGCGAGGAAGAACCACGTCTGAGGAGGATTCACTGACATTAGGATGAAGACTATAATTTACAATGAAAAGCCAAAGGTGTGAAGCTTTCAATGCTTTTTATTTCATGTCTCTGTCTGCTGCAGCAGCCGACACATGAAGGATTCAGGTTTAGATCCAAAAAAACTTTTTTTAAAAAGATGTTTCATGTCTTAACAAGTTAACGTTTCTACACACGATGTCACAGACAATCAGCTCAGCGACGAAACACCTCAGTGAAGTATTGACACATTTCAGAGCACAATTAAAACACAACGACACCACAGCTGGTGTCTTCAGGGTCCCACAGCAAAGCCTCATGGGAAATGTGTGTCCTTCAGAACAAAACCCCGAGAGACATGTAGTCAGAACGTACACGAGACGTAACACTCATACACCATGTCAGTGTGTGTGTGTGTGTGTCCACCTCCTCACACCACAGCTTGTCATTGTGGCGCCAGTATGGTTGGGCAGAGATCCAGAACACACTCGATCACACACAAACACTTAACAAAACACACACACACACACAAAAACTCCACTTCAGCAGCACAACTTCTGTTCTTCAACGACTACAACACGCACTTGTTCAAATTTTTGTTTTGTCTCTTACCGACACACACACACACACACACACACACACACACACACACTCCCAGCACCATCAGCAGCGCCACACCTCCACTGCCGACCTCTTCACCCACTTATCCCCCTGACAACGGCGGCGTGTCCACCGGCTCGACATCTCTCAACGCCAGCAGCCACGTCCCACGGTAAAAATAGATAAGTGTGAGGTGAGGCAATGGAGGCCGGGAGATGGAGGAGGAGGAGGGTGTTGGGGGAACATTGTTGAGTTTTGGGTGTGAAGTCATATCTGTCACGTTGATGTCTGGAGCTGGAATCAGGTTCAGAGCCCAGCGAGGCCTCGTACAGAACATCTGGATTCAACCTACAACACTAACCTGATGTTGGCGATTTAGTCAGAAGGTTTGTTAAGATCTGTCATCTCTTCTCCACCACGTGGTTGTGTCTCTACTCTACTGGACTCTACTGGACTCAGTCTGGTAGCAGACACGTTGTTTCCATCACAGTTTGGTTCCTCCTCCACGTGAATGTGGTGAGTGGAGTCAAACTGCTGCGACGTCACAACACTAAAACATCAGTAAACATTAATGGACATGGAGGAGATGCTGTACTTGTTGCTGGGTTAGCTTACGACCAGGTAGCTACGACGATGGCTATCACTCTTGTCCTGTTTAAAAATGGAGCTTGATTATTTTGTTGACGCTCTCTCAACTCAACTGGCGTCTGGTGGCAGCTTGTGAAGACACTCCCTCTGACCAATCAGTGGCCGGCGTCTGTTCACGTCACGTTTTAGTATCGACTCAGCTCCATTGGTTCCTCCACAGAGTAGAAACTAAAACAGTAGCTGGAACCAGGAACTAGCACCAAGTGGAAACACTAGAGACTGAGTAGAGACCAGTGGATGATGGTGGTTTGTCCATTGTATCCCAGATAGTAAGAATCACTACAGGCCAAATTTGGCTAAATTTTGTCAGATTTTCAGAAGGATGTACGACCCCTACATGGCCCAAATTAGACGTGCACAAGAGCGACACCAAAACTCAAAAAACCCAAAACCAATTATTGAACATAACTGCTTCAAAAAGATCCAACATCACCACAGTCAAGACTAAAGTCTTCATCTGGTTGACCTTTATTTTTTAAGTTGTGTGTTAAATCATAACTATGACTGTGTCAAACCAAAGACCATCACCTGCTTCCTCTGAGACTTATTTATTTTTATTCTTTGTTACAATTACATTTACAAAGAAATATCTTGGTATTTTGGGGGCTGACACTGATTTTCCACCTCTGGAGACAGATGTTGGTGAAGTTCGATGCTCATTTTGCAACAGTTCCTGTAAACAGATGCTAACGCTAATGTTGGCTGTGTAGCATCTTTACAGAGTTTTATTTATGTAAACGACTCGACGTTTAGATGAATCATTAGGTATCGATGGAAGAAAATGTTCTGAAGTTTCTAAGACTGATTGTTTCATTTAATTATTAATGAATTTTAAAACAAATCAGATGTAAAGTGATTCAAAACTAAAGTTGGAAGCTTTTAAATGTTGTAAATAAACATGTTTGTTTGTTTGTTTGTGTACCTCAGAAATATGACTGTTGTTTCAGACACACACACACACACACACACACACACACACACACACAGTTAATAAAGCGTGACAGTCTAATCACCGGATACATGTGTTTTGTGATTAAAGTAAAAAATCACTTTGTTTTTACTGTTTGACAGAAAATAACCTCCTCACTTAACGTCGGCCACATTAACGTGATTAAACGGAGGAGGTTTGTTATTCATTTGATGTTATTTCTTCATTTTTTCTGCTCCGGTGATAAATCCAAGTGTGTAACGAGTCTTTAATCTCCAACTCATTGGGATGTTTATTATTTTTGGGTTCGAGTCAAAGTTCAGCTGCGTCGTTATTGTTGTTTTGAGTCAAAACTGAAGCTAATTTGTGTTTTTTTCTCATTAATGAATCACTGATAAACAGAAAACACAACGACTGTGAAAATCATATTCTCATAATTAGACTCAAACTAAAACGACGCCAACAGATCAGATCCTCAAAACGCAGCAACAAGTGTTCAGCTTCACCGTCTCCAACAAAACGTCTTAAATTCTCACATTTGAAAAGCAAAAACCAAAAAAATATTGATGTTAAAGACAGAATGAAGTCAGTTTCTTACTGAAATCGTCTCCAGGTATAAAACTAAATATCATGTCATGGAGGTAAATGTGATGACATCACTATGACATCATCAGACAGAACCGACCCGGGTCGTAAGGATATGAGTGGACCAGGATCTGGATGGCGATTCTGCGGATGGGATGGAAAGGGCTGAAGATGTAGAGAGCTGATGTGGCACTGAAACGGAAGATGGCCTTCCCTTTGTTCAGGACTATGAAGGTCTGAAACACAAACACACAAAAAATACACACTTTTTATATTATATTTACTTCTTTATGAGAAAAACAAGGTGAAAGTGAAATCAAACCGTTAAATTCTGTAGAGAAGCTTTTCAGAAAAGTTACGTAATTTATCCAAGAGTCTAGTATCAGATCATTGATTAAAAACTACTTTTTCTTTAGTTTGTGTTCATCAATATTCACATTATGATCAAAACCTGTTGAATCAGCCAATTAAAACGCAGCCTCAGGTCATGTGATCTACATACACACTCATGTGTCCGTGGCCTGGTGGACGTGTACGAGAAGTAAACGTATTCACACAAAGTTTAAATAAATAAGGTTTTAAAAAACGTTACATTGTTACACTGAGGCAGAAGCAAATTATTCTTAATAAATATTTTTGATTAATTTGATGTCGTCTTCTGACTACGACCATATTTGGTGCTGTCAGGATTCAGAACGTTTAATAAAAACAGATAAAGTTTGTTCATCATTAGTGAAACAGAACATGACCACAGACTCAGAGGTGTTGAGTGATTTTAAGCTAAATGCCCCAAACTATGTGTTCCTGCAGAATAACTGGCTCCAACAACACAACACACACACAGTCACGTCGTGTGTGTGTGTGTGTGTGTGTGTGTGTGTGTGTGTGTGTGTGTGTGTGTGTGTGTGTGTGTGTTTCACCCCAGATGCCTTGGTGAAGCCCAGAGGAAACAAACACACCACAGCTAAACAGGGAAACTCTCTGGAGAGAAACTTCAGCAGACAGAAAAAAAAGAGTGGACTGGGGCCATTTTCAAACCTACACAGTTTGAACTTGTAGAAGCTGAAGCAGATGAAGTCGTCTCTTCTGATATAACTGCTTCTATTGTTTCTATGCAGATGATACAGTCTTGTCTGCATCCGACTCCAGATGTTTCTCTGTAATCTGTCGCCATCTAAAGCAGAAAAGTTCGAGCTACGTTTCCATATAATAATAGTTTAAAGGCGACAGAGAATCAAACAGCGTTTCCACCTGGTCGTGGTTGAAGAACAGTCGTCTGCTAGAAATTCTGAAGTTCTCCTTTTCATAGAAACTCCTCTTTTAGAAATGTCGTTAGAAAATGGGTCAATTTCAAAATCAGTCAAATAATAGATGAAAAACCAAATGTATAAAACACTAAAATATCTTTCTGAGAGGTTTTTATGAAGCTTCTGAGACGTGACACATCCAACCAACAAGAATCAAACAGTTCAATCATTCTCTGTCTCCTTTAAAGTGTCGTTGAGTCAGAACTTTAACGACCACAACATGTGACCACGATCACATGACTTTAACAAGTTTAAAATACATTGGCGGTCTCCAACTTTCTGCTACTGTGGAGGGTGATATCTGACCAGCGTGTCAAAGGGATCGGTCCAGTCTTTCCACCCGTAGCTTCTCACATTATGACCTCGCTGTGGGACAGGAAGTGACTCAGGCTCCTTCACCGGTCGGTCGATCATTTTACTACAAATCAAGTTTTCCTTGACAATTACGGTGCAGACTGTGTCATCGTATGTATAACACACTCAGATACAGATCACAGGTGAACGTCAGGGTTTGAGAGTTTAAACAGGACAAACATGAGGAACAGTGAAGAGTTGCTGGAGAGAAATTAGGGAATAAAAGAAGGGACAGTTTCTGTCAGAGTCGGTCACCTACCCTCTGGTGTTCAGTGAAGTAGGCTACCAAACAGTTGATTCATCCTCCAGGGAAACTCAAACAGGAAAGGGGGTATTTCCAAAAACCCTTCATCCACACACACTCACACTGCCGCTGGGTGACCTACCCTCTGGTCTTTGAAGTAGTATGGGTCGATGTCTTCCAGAGGAACGCCCACCAGATGAGATGGGATTTCGGCAAAGATGCGCGGCAGCTGTTTTCCTGCCTCCAGGTCGGGCCGGGGCCGTGGGATCTCCACGTCGCCCAGGTCCTGACACACAGACACAAACAACACCAGAGCATCACTACATCTGATCCCTCACATCTGCCACATTTCTTCTGCCACATTTACATGTAGACACGCATTTACAGAAACGGATATTTCCGCCCTTTGTTTTCAATAATATCCTCAGTCACACCAGATCGTTTTCCAAAAGTTTTCATTTACTTAAATCTGCATAAATACAAGAACTATTATGGGCATGCCCAACCTGCAGGTGGCAGTGTAATGAGACGCAGAAAACCATGTTAGCCAGTCAGAATCCATGTACAGATGTTGCAAACCTGACGCTGATGTATTGAGAAAACTTAAAACTCAGTTTTCCTCAGTCTACTCGCAAAACGACACGAAAACTGATTTTTCACAAATCTTCGGCCTGAGGTGTCAAATAATCAATGCCTGTAAATGAAAGGCAACAATGCATGGACATATCAGATACCCAGCTATGTGTAAACGTGGCATTCTTTCCACTCCTCTTAGTGGTGTGTTTGTGTGTGTGTGTGTGTGTTCACCTCCTGGTAGTGTTTGTTGCGTCGGGCCTCCTCCTGGGCGATGCGCTGCTCGATGGCCGCCAGGGAGTCCGGCGTGAAGCGCTGAAAGCTCTCTGGTCCCATTGGAAACACACAGCCAGCCATCTTCTCATCCTGATCCTGCTGCTGACTGGCCCAGTATACCAGCTGCACACAGACAGGAGGCGTTGGTACATAACTACCAGTCAACAACGAGCTTTGCATCATACAAACATGACCGGTGTCTTTTTTTACAGTCGTGAATCATGACATTAGCTTCTGTGAAGGTTCTGGGATGAAGAGTGTTGGTAAAAAGAAAAATAAAAACTATAAGAAAAAAATTAAAAATAAAACAAAATCACATGATTTTCTACCTAAATGGAGCTGACAGTCTTTGTGGTTTGTAATCTGCAGTAACAACAAACAAGGGAGCACCAGAGATTTGTCGCCATAGCAGCCATGTTGGATCACACATGCATTTAAAACAAAGTCCTTCTTTACTCAAACGACCAGAAAAGCTTAAAGAAACACTGAGACATAAACATAATTCTGACATGAAACTCAACATGTCGGATCTCGTGTTGATTCGATCACTGAGACGCTGAGATACTTGTTTTAACATTAAGGCCTCGTCTTTTAAAACATTAGAACAAACTGTCGCTGCATTTATCAACACGTCTTAATGGAAACGTCCTGCTGGATCAAACACCAGGTCTGAGAGTTCAAGAGTCTCTCCTGTTGTTTTTAATCGTCACTTTCATCATGATATTTTATCTTCATTCGGTTCAGACGTTCTGCAAAAACACCTCAGAGTTGCACCTGAGCCTCTGCAGCAGGGAAACCCTGCTAATTTAATCCTCCGGTGACACAACGTCCCCTCAGCTTCCCTTGTTTCCTTCAGTAAGCGGCTTCCTGTATTTCCCAGGGTGCACGTGGAGACATAGGAAAACATCTAATGTTTGAAGAAAGTCTGATCCAAACCATCACAACGCTCCGCTCTAAAACAAGCAACAACGAGATTCAACAAGAAAGACGAAGAGTGACGACAGGAAGTAGCTCTAAATGAATCAAGTTCACAAAGTGATTTTTTTTTAAGAGAAGCAGTTGAAGACAAACAAGAAAACTCCTGCAAACAATATTTTTCAGCCATTTTAGTTTTTTTGCTCTTTGCTTTTCTGTTGAAACAAAACAAAAACCTGCAGTTCAACTGGTCCATCGACTCTCCAGCTTCATTAGCAGTGATTCACATGGTTTTATATCGTACTTATCTTTATTGTTGTTTCTGCTGAGCTCCTCCAGACAAAAGGCCTGAAACTGGGTAAAGATGGCTCCTTATACACGCCCACAGGAAGTGGAAGTTACCAAGAGGAACAGAGAAGAAAGGGGCAGTTCACAGATGAATGTTTGATTTTCTTTTGAATTTGGTTTAATAAATGACTTGATAGTCTGTCTTACTGTTTATAGTGTGATTTCATCTGATAAATAGTTTAGGTTTGAGTATTTGTTTTATTTTAGTTTTAGTTTCCTGTGAGTTGGTTGAAGGTTTCGGTTTTAGAACCGTTTCTTTCAGTTTGAGCTGTTTTGGCTTCATCATGTGAATCTACTCAACATTTCGCAGGTGGTTTTAATGTTGTGTAATCCTGTGTAAAGTTATCCCTCGTTGAATGTTGTGGTTTATTTCCCCTGTGTCGGGAAACTGCTTTGTCAAAAATCACAACACAAAAAACATCCACATGGCTGCACAAACGTTTGGGTTGTGCATAATGAAAAGATCAAATCGTTCTGTTTTGGCTTTAAGTGATGACGGCTCATTCATCAGCGACTGGTCAAACACTTGTCGAGTATATTTTCAATCCTTGAGTCATGAGATGAGGAGCGTTTGATTCGAGTGTCGGTCCGGAGTCGTGATTGAGCAGATGATTATGTCGTCGTCGGGACGGCCCGAGGCTTCACCTCGCTCGTCACTCAGCGGACGCTCGGACGCTCTGAAAAGACGGCAATCAGCTGTGAGAAGCTCTCTGGGGTCGACCGCGACCCTGATGAGACGCGGCCTCACCTGCATCCGACACCTCGAACGCCGAGTGGTGATGAGCCTCTCGAGTGTTTTATGGCTCAAAAAACAGCAGATTTTACATCCATGCTCTACTTTACATTTCAGCTCCTCTCACCTGAACCAGGCTGTGCATCGTGGGATTAACCTGCTCACTGAGGCACGAACGAGCTGCTGCGCCTGTTCACCTGACTGCCCTCACTCACTTTACTCATGATGTAACTCATCAAACATTTCAGTATCAGATGTTTCCCAGGGAAGTTTCCTACAAACACATTTGGTTTTCCAAAATTCAGACCTGAAGCTGCAAAATCATCTAACACTCTTCTAAACTATTCAGTAAAACGTCTAAACAGACACCTGCTCGCTGTGCAGACACGTTTTGGGTTTATCACGTCTCACACAGTTTTTCTGTGTCTCATACAGCAGCTGAAGCTCCTGCCCCCACAGTTCAGACAGTTCAGGTAATAACGTCTGTTTCTGTGGAAATGTCGTCTCACATCAGTTGTAATCTGAACTCAAACACACTAACACACTGTAAAGGGAAGCAAGACGAAAGTGCAGCACCACAGCGGCTCACATGTTGGCTCACACACACACTTAAAACCGAGTCCCTGATTGGTCGAACATTAAAGAAACAACTCGAGCTGCAACACTGAGACAGAAACACAGAAACACAAAACGAGATGAGAACATGAAACAAGAAGCAGCAGAATCACAGGTGTTTGTGACGATCAGGTGTCGACATCACATAGTTGTGGTGCATAAGAGGTTAATCTGAGTTTGAAGAGAGCAAGTGTGTGTGTGTGTGTGTGTGTGTGTGTGTGTGTGTGTGTGTGTGTGTGTGTGTGTGTGCAGACCATCTGCCCTGGCTCCTAATTGAATGATTAGACAGGCCTCGTTTTTCAACCCTTCATGCATTTATTCTTCACAGCTCCCAAATCTGATTTCTGAAGTGTGTGTGTGTGTGTGTGTGTGTGTGTGTGTGTGTGTGTGTGTGTGTGTGTCCACATCAAAGGAAAATCTAGCTCTGTTTTCCATTCTTATCAGGAGCTGTCATCCACTCCATCACACACACACACATGTGACGGTCTGGTGTCTGGTTTCCATTCGGTCACGTACTCGCTGCGTTTCGACGTCTCTACTCGCCAGCGTCTCCCGTTGACAGGAAGTGGCGCGGCGACAGGAAGTCTCGTAACTGGTTTAGTTGCTCGTTTAACTGGTGAAGCTGAAGTTTTATCTGTCGACATCGAGCAGGAAGCAGCAGCTACTCTCCGCGTCTTCTTCCTCGTTATTTCTCATTATTACCTCCACACGTTTCCTCTTCCTCTCCGTCAACTCCTCCTTTCCTTCCCTGACACCTTTTCCCCAAATTCACCATTTAACCTTCCCTTCATTATTTCATTGTCTCTCTCAATCTCCTCCTGAAACTTCTACCTGTCCTCCTCTGTCTCCTACTGCTCCTCTTCCTCATTTCACTTCTCTACTTCCTTCCTCTTCTTCACGTCTCCATCCTCTTCCTCATTTTCTTTACTTTACTTTCTAATTCACTCTTTTCCTTCCTTTACTTTACTTTCCTCCCTGCTCAGTTTCCTTTCCTTCCCTAAAACCTTCTCTTATTTCCATTTTCTTCTCTACTTCTTTCCTTCCTTTATTCCTCACATTCATCCTTTTCATTCCTCCGTCACTCCATCCTTCCTCTCCTCCTTCATTTCTTTTCTAACTCATTGTTTCCTCGTCTACTTCCTCCTTCCCTCATCTATTTCCTCTTTCACCATACGTCCAAACCAGTTTCTCTACGTCCTCATTTCCTTCCTGTCAGTGTAAAGGTTGATTCTTCCTCCTCCAGCGTCAGGTTGTTGTTGTTGTTGTTTGTTCTGTGGGTCTCATGCTCCTTTAAGTTTTTAATGATCTCAACCTTTTCCATCTTCATGAGCTGCTCAGACAAGCAGTAACGTTGTGCAGCGTTGATTGTTCATTTAACTTGTAACACCGCCTCGGTTTGACTCGTCAGGTTTACGGTCAGCTGCCTTGCTCGAGGGCAAAACTGCAAAACTGCAGCTTGGAGTCAGTGACGGCGGAGTGAAGCAGGTTTGAGACGAACTGCAACAACAACAGATTTCATCCAGAGAGATGAAGAGACGGAGGGAGACGGGAGGATTTCTGGGTCAAAACAACGACACAGACGAGCGAACCGACGTCGCCCTCAGGAAGGACACACACACACACACACACACACACAAACACACACAGGCAGGAAGTCACAGGCACAACGACACACAACTACAGACCGACACTGCAGCTTTTACAGTAACACAAGCGTCACAGCCACAGTCCATGTAACACCTCATATCAATGACCTGCACGGTTTAAACAGTCGATCTCCACCAGACACAACGATGTGTATCACACAGACAACTTCATTAACATAAAACATGTACACACACACACACACACACACCAGTGATTTCACTTTTAATTTAGTCAATGAGCGAGAAAAAGAAAACACAGATACCAGAGAGTCCTTGAACGCATCACCAACATGAATTATTTAATTAGCTTCACAAAAACATTCACTTAACACTGACTGTGATGGAGTGTGTGTGTGTGTGTGTGTGTGTGTGTGTGTGTGTGTGTGTGTGTGTGTGTGTGTGTGTGTGTGTGTGAAAAACAATGAGCCACTGAGGTTTTTTGGACTCTAGAGACAGAGTTTTTAAACGCTAAAGGACCAGATCCTTTAAATAAACCTGGTTTCAGATATTAAAATGTCCACATATGAGATTTAAAGCAGGTCAGAGTTGTTATCTGTCTGGGTGTAGCTGGTGGTCGTGTTAGAGGTTAAAGCAGCGCTACGTTGGTGGTGAAGACTGGACGGCTAATGGGTAGTAGTAGGAAAAAGATTCGAGATCCGAATCATTAACCCGACTCCTGACGAGTGAGTGACTCACGAGTCGTCACTTGACCGCCGGCAGGAGGATGAATTAGTGAATTAAAAGGCATTTTTGTTGCCATATTGTTAAGATAATGTAAGATTGTAATAAAAATAGTTTGTTTTTACTGTGGTCAACCTTCACACATTGGACATTTTAAGATAATGTAAGGTTGTTTATTATAATAATAATATTATACTTTTTTGCCCAAAATGTTCCATTTGTTGCACATTTTGGTTCAAGTGACTGAAGTGACTCACACAACCCGACTCATATCAGTGAGTGACTCAGAATGATCCGAATCCCTCTAAAGATCCGAGTCTTACATGACGGCTAATGGGTTAGCATGCTAACATCAGCTAACATCAGAGACAACTCACGTACAATCTCACATTTGTGCTTAAACAGATGCTAATGCTAACGTTAGCTATGTCGCTACCGTGAAGCTACGACATCTTCACATCGTCGTCATGGAGACGACACAACAACACTTCAACACGTCTGACGCTACAAATACACAAAGACAGAAAACCACGAGGGTCAAAGGGGCTGAAGACTTAAATGTCCTGTAACTGTGACAGGGTTAGGGTCCATATTTCCCATCATCCCCTCTCTCCCTCTCTCTCTCTCTCTCTCTCTCTCTCTCTCTCTCTCTCTCTCTCTCTCTCTCTCTCTCTCTCTCTCTCTCTCTCTCTCTCTCTCTCTCTCTCTCTCTCTCTCTCTCTCTCTCTCTCTCTCTCTCTCTCTCTCTCTCTCTCTCTCTCTCTCTCTCTCTCTCTGCCGCCTGCAGCCACAGAACCAACAGTGAAACACCAGAGACCATAAACCTGAAAACAACACAATGTTCCTTTAGTGAATTACAGCGTCTGTTGCTTACTGACATTTTTTCATGCATCCATCAGCCCTGCCTCCCCTGAGTGTGTGTGCGTGTGTGTGTGTGTGTGTGTGTGTGTGTGCATATTTCTGTCCCCCTTTATTTCCATACCATTTCAGCTATTCATCAGATACAGTATGTGCCACTGTGTTGCTCCTGCTGTGTGTGTGTGTGTGTGTGTGTGTGTGTGTGTGTGTGTGTGTGTGTGTGTGTGTGTGTGTGTGTGTGTGTGTGTGTGTGTGTGTGTGTGTGTGTGTGTGTGTGTGTGTGTGTGTGTGTGTGTGTGTGTGTGTGTGTGTGTGTGTGTGTGTGTGTGTGTGTGTGTGTGTGTGTGTGTGTGTGTGTGTGTGTGTGTGTGTGTGTGTGTGTGTGTGTGTGTGTGTGTGTGTGTGTGTGTGTGTGTGTGTGTGTGTGTGTGTGTGTGTGTGTGTGTGTGTGTGTGTGTGAATGGCCGTACGCTTGGCTTGCTCTTTTCTCCTCCATGTGATTCTCCCAACCACTGTCGAGCCACAGTCTCTCTCTGCTTCGCATCACAAACATCCAACGAGTGAAACACTTGAACAAACATTTACATTTTTAAAAACCTTCATGTTGCATGAAACTGTAAAACTATCAGCACGAGATAATTTAAAAAAAAAAGCCACAAAAACCAATCAGCACTGACATTTCTGAGAAGAAGGTGGAGCTTATCCAGAGTCGTACGATACAGTTTCTGTACTTTATAAAGACCCTGAAATATTAGGACCACAAATATTTACAGACTCTAAAAGTGTCCGACAGTCAAACTTGGTTGAACTGACATGATACAATATAAATCCAGTCTTTAAAACAACTCAGTGATTATATAAAACACACTTGACATACAACTTTAATTTGCTCCGTGTCAGAGCTCATTACTTTTATGTCATACCAGAAATGCAATTTTTTTTGTTACATGTTTTTAAATAAGAGAAATGTACTTAAATAAATACTGAATCTTGTATAAAAATAGAATAATACCACACAATACAACACGTTGGTCATGTTTTTCGATAATTTGTTTCTTTAATTCAATGCACATCTTCTGCTTCTTGTCAGAACTTTCTTCAGACCCACAGTTGGAAAAAGCAAGTTTTACAAAATACCTGCACCACTAATGTTTCCACTGTGAGATAACTGCTAACGTGAACCAGTGAGACACGGGATGTTGGGTGGATGTTGGGTGGATGGGTGGATGTTGGGTGGATATTGGGTGGATGTTGGGTGGATGTTGGGTGGATGTTGGGTGGATGTTGGTTGGATGTTGGTTGGATGTTGGGTGGGTGATGGGTGGATGTTGGTTGGATGTTGGGTGGATGTTGGTTGGATGTTGGTTGGATGTTGGGTGGATGTTGGGTGGATGTTGGTTGGATGTTGGTTGGATGTTGGTTGGATGTTGGGTGGATATTGGGTGGATGTTGGTTGGATGTTGGTTGGATGTTGGGTGGGTGATGGGTGGATGTTGGGTGGATACTGTGGCGTTCACTGCTCCATCTAGCGGTGGAGTATCTGACGCTCATAACCTGAATTTTATCTCTCAACTCAAAGCAAAAAATCGTCCGAGAGGCGGTTCGTATCTCGAAAAACTCGTTAGTTGAGACACTGGTAAGTCGAGGTCCTTTAAAAACTCACTTTAGTGACATCTAGTGGCGAGGCTGCAGATTGCAATCATATAAATACACATCACACTCACCACTCTAGTACCAAGTGGGCAGATGTGGAGTAAAACACTAACAAAAGACTCAAACCCAAGTCCGACTGGTCTGGGATCAGTTCATGATCCAAACCAAACAGACAAGGATGAAGTGGATGTGTTTTCATCAATCCCATCAGCTCTTTGCTTCCGTCTAAAAGCAGCATCCTGTCAAGAGCCGTGATGAAGAGTGAAAACTCTCACAGAAACACCCCCCCACCCCTCAGAGGACGCCGCCGTCCAGAAGCAGCAGCAGCGAATATGCAGCACCTTCAATTCAATTAGCCTGAGAGGAGAAAACACATTTTGTCACCGCGCCGCTGCCGCTGAGATCGCAGCCGAGCCGCTGCCCAGCGCAGGAAATGATTCACCGATATCGGGCAGAGAGCCAAGCTGAGTTGGCAGACGACCACGGGCGACGTTTGGCTCCCGGACCGGAGATGGAGGAGGTGGGGAGGGGTTGACCCTGACACGGCGCCGCCTCCCTGCATCACGTCAACCCTCCATGTTGGATAACAATCTTCAACACCTTCACCTTACAGAGCTGGAGCTGTTACACCAGCGTGTCTGCTGTAGACGTTTGACGTCAGCCATCTTTAAAAACATCGACAGCTCGTCCAACACTTTAATCCAGATCGAGGTTCTTTGATTCATCCTGATAACTCTGATCTATCAACATCATCATTTCATGATGAGAATCACATCTTCATGGTTCTTTAGCTGAGCTGTGATTGACAACAATCGAATTAGTTAAACTTTAAGTCCAAGTGAACTTTTGTGTCAAACTGTACCTCCAGTACCATAAGTGAAGTCCTGAGAGTTTTGAGAAAACTTTGACCTCTGAAATGATGTATGTTTGTGCCAAACTGGTAGAAACTCCCTCCACCAGTACTGGACGTGTGTTGATGGACCAAACATTACGTCAGAACAGAATCAACGTGTCTTCGCTGCAGTTTCAACTCGTTTCCATATTCTCACACCAAACACTGAATCTGAGTCAGGCAGAATTTAAAAAGCTTTTACAGTTTGTATCTGATTGCAGCAAAAAAATGTGCTGTTCTGATCATTTTCTAGTCTTTAAAGTGCAAACTATAAATGCATCGTCGTCTTAAATCTGTCTGTAAACGGATGATTATATAAACAGTTTTAAAGCGAGTGATCCAGAGGAGCTCCTGATCTCTGCTCTCTCTCCTCCTCTTCCTCTCCGACTGTTTGGCTCTAATTTGGCTTCCTGCGTCCCGGCCCATCAGAGGGAGTTGGATCCGTCTGCTGCTGAAGGTGCTTTTCTGTTCCTCGGTGGGGTTGACTGATTGTCCCTGACTGCCAGTAGTCGCTTCATTGTGCTTTGTTGTTGCTCGGGCTGCAGACAGTCCAGACCCAGATCTCTGAACGTCGAGCCAACCCGACTCATTATCTCAGCGAGTCCTCTGGCATCGCCCGCTCTGACGCCACTAACTTCACCTCAGAGTCCTCGGCAGGACGAGCGTGGAGCTCTCTGCGTGTTAACGTCCACCCTGCTGCGTTTTACCTGCTGCTGGCGGCGCCGCTGACGCTGAGCTGCTGAAGCTTTTCTCTGGGAATAAACCAGCTTCAACTCAGCTTCATGTCCGATGGTTTCACATATGAAACACGAACTAACATCCTTCTGTTTGTGACATGAAGCAGACAGAAGAATTAATGTCTAAACGTGAAAATCCTTTGGTTCATTGACTCATTGAACCAAACTGTGAGATAATTAAGGTTTTTATACTTTTCTACTTCTCAACATCTCAGAGGACGTTCTACTGCAGATTAATGTAACAATAACAGTTGTTTATTTGAATACTTTAAGTGTGGATGACTGGAGTCTAAAAACCAATCAAAGCCTTTGAACATGGACTTCAGTGAAGCCCCGCCCCCTTTTTTCACCAATCATGGCCGACATGAGGCGAGGAGGCTCATTTTATCTGTTGATCCTGTTGTTAAATAAGAAACATTCATATTTTTTGCTCCGTCCACTGATCTGACAGAAACCAGACGAAAAAAAGGAAAAAAAACATTTTGATTTATTCTGACAAAGTTTAACTATTTTTGATTTGATTGTTTCAATCAGTCGTTTTAAAACAACTTGTTATGTTTGTGAACAAACTTGGTTTGTGGAGAAACTTCAGAGATTCATGTTTGAAATGAATCATTTTGTTAAAAGAAAATAATATAAAATATACATGTGAGGTGTTTTAAAGCATCTTTGGATCCATTAATATGAGTTAATAATTCATGTGAAATGAAAGGGCTCTTACTGTTTTAATGTTCAGAGTATCTGACCATAACAGACACAAGATCACACATAGTTTAACTGTTTTTATCTGTTTGTTTAAATTGCAATAACAACATTTGAGGTAAACTTCACTTTAACTGTTTTTGTTTTTGTGAAATCGTTGGCAACGAAACTAAAACGATAGAACAACGTCAGTGCTGTGATAAAACGTCATGAGATGAGGCGTCACTCTGCCCCCTAGTGGCCAAATATCAACGAATACCACTTTAAAATAAAAACAGCAGCGAGGACACGAAGGAAACTGTTGGATGAGATGTTTCCACATAAAGACACAAATCATATCATCATTTCCATATTAGTGATATCCACCGTCTCAGTAAGTGTCTCCGCTGAGTGTGTGGTTATTAACACACACACACACACACACACACACACACACACACACAGGAGCTGCTATCAGTTCATATTCTGGTCAAGGTCGCAGGGAAGATAAAGTGTTTTATTGGTGTCGTCAAATCCTCATCAGAGTGTAAGAACAGACTCAATCATCCAAAACACAAATCAAATATTAAACTAAATAGAAATAACACAATATTTTGGCTCAGAATGAGTTCAAGGAAACAAACCAACACATCTGATGCCAAAAGAACAAAGAAAGCAGAGAAATGAATCAGTCGTTTCCACACAGACTGTTCGTCTTTAACGTCATTAGCGTGTCTTGTCTTGTTTATACACGGCGGCTCGTCACATTTTATCGCTGTATTTTTTATCGCCTCAGCTCCACGTTTGTTGTGTTAGCAATCACATTAAAGTGGAAACTAAAGGAAACGTGCGTCAGTGTCTGCGGCCGCCAGCTGTCGAGCTGAGAAGCTTCTTCAACCAACGAGGACCAACGTGAAGTTTATACGATGATCAGGTGAAGAAACGAGCGACGAGGGCAAACAGCTCTGGGTTTTCATCACTTGAGTCAGAAAACAGTGAAGGAGAGAAGAGAACAGCAGCCGCCATGATTGACAACGTCGTAAATAAATTTATGGAAGTGGATTCAGTAGAAGAGAATTGATAAACAGAGAACAACAGGGTGAAATAAGAGATACTGACAGAAATAGAAAGCTATGTGTCCTTGCATGTGTCTGTGTGTGTGTGTGTGTGTGTGTGTGTGTGTGTGTTATCAGTTCGTCCACTCTGGTTGTTATGATCTATCAACCTATTGAATATTCTCTCAACAATACTTAATAAACTATACTCTATCAACTATAGTCTATGAAGTAAATTATACTTAAATACTACAATACTACACAAACTATCCACTATACTGTGAACTAAACTTATTCTATAAACAAAACAAACTACACTCTGTAAACAACACTATAAGTTATTCTCTATAATCTGTAAATTATTAATATATTATAGCTATAAACTACTGTAAACTATACTCTAGACTCCATCAACTACACTATGTGAACAATAAAACCCTCCTCTACACTCTACAGACCATCCTCAACGTCACTGGTCGTTGTGTTTAGATTCCAGTGTAACTGAGGACGTCGCTCTGTGTGATTTTCACTGCTGCTCCGGTTTCACTCACGACATCAGAGCTGAAGGTTCAGGACTCAACCAGAGCGTTAATTAAACACACACACACAAACACAAACACAACACACACCCTCGTTCTCGGGGGAAATCAGGAATCAGGAGGACGTGGACGAGGAGTCGGACACCTGTGGCTCACTGCTCTCAGCCAATCAGGAGCATGGAAAAGGTTGAGGGAGCATCCAGCTGAGTGGACATGTGTTTGGACAAATGGGCTGATAAATGTTTCAGACCGGACGGGAAAACAAAGGAGAGGGAGGGAAAAAAAGAAAAGAAAAGAAAAAAGAGCCGGAGCAAACGAGAAGAAAAAAAAAGAGTTAAAGAGGAAAAGATGAAGAAAAAAGAAAAAAAACACAGAGGAGACAGAGAAGAGATTGAAGAGGAGGTCTTGAATTAACCAACAGCTTCTCTGTCATCAGCTGCTGATTTTGGAGAACGACTCTCCCATAGGGACACACACACACACACACACACACACACACACACACACACACACACACACACACACACACACACACACACACAGGCAGACACAGGCAGCATTGTGGGTAATTAGCACCATCATGTCCAAAAACAGCGAAAAGAGAAGAGATGAACATGTAAATCTACATAAAGAGACTGACTGAGTCTGTGTGTGTGTGTGTGTGTGTGTGTGTGTGTGTGTGTGTGTTTTTTTTCCTACATTGTAGGGACTTAAACCTGTTTACACACTCACATTGTGGGGTCCCCATGATGCAAAAAACAATAAATGAAGGTGAAGACCTGACTCCAGGTCTGGTTCAGGTTTAGATAAAGGTTGGACAAGTGGTACCAACAGATGGATCTCTAGGGTTTCCAGGAAAGTCTCTAGGAAATGAATGGACTCCAATGAAATGTCCCCAGAAGACATGAAAACAGACATGTGTGTGTGTGTGCATGTGTGCCAGAAGGAATGACCCTGACACACCAAAAAACAAAAGGTGGGGGTGGGTTGTAAACAAATACCTGGCAACTAAACCTGCCTGGCAACCCAGCATGCTGCAGCTGTTAAAGTGTGTGTGTGTGTGTGTGTGTGTGTGTGTGTGTGTGTGTGTGTGTGTGTGTTGCTGGTTAAGGGACGCCCTCCTTTTTTCTCAAGTTGCCGAACATTAACCTCAGTTAGGAAGAGTGATGTCCATCATCCTCCATCATCCTCCATCAACTGATCTACTTCCATAAAAACTGTGTCATTGTCAGAAAGTTTGTTTTCACTCAGCAACTAAATTCTGATGTTTTATATTTTCTTTCTCGCACACGACCACAAAAACATGCATTTTACATCAGACAGTGAAATTAAGGTCGACGTTTCTTTTTCCTCTTTAATAATGAAGCGGCTGGTGAACCCCTCGTTTCACCCAAACTCCTTGTCTCCTGCTGCTGCACACAACCTGATCTCCCCTCGACCCTCGCCCAGGTTTCCTTTTTTGATGTTTTTGTTTTTGTTGTTTTTTTATTGTTGTGACTTGATTTGTAGCTGATCCATCAGTTAGTGTAAATCACGTGTTTCTGCTCAGCGACCTGTAAGTGTCGGGTTCTCGTGAGTCTCTTCCTGTTTGGGTTCACGGTGTCTCCGCTGCGCAGGTGTCGGATGAACGGTGGACGGCTGAAGTCTTTCCTCCTTCGACCGGCGTCACCTTTCAGCTGTGGTTACACGATGACATCACGACCCACGGACCCTCACACACACACACACACACACACACACACACACACACACACACACACACACACACACACACACACGACACACATTCACACATTCATTATTCATCCGCTCACTCTCCTATTCACTCACTCGCTTTTTCCCCTTCGATCAGCGCTCGGTTCGTCCTTCAGCTGAACGTTTAAGACGAGCAAATCACAAACTGGTTCAGACGCTGCGTCACGAGCGTCACCACCAGGGGGCGGAGTCACAGCTTCAGAGCCAGAGAGACTAAGTCCAACTCAACGACAGGGCGCCATGTTGTGACCAGGTTTTAAGTGGAATCCAACATGAAGTGTTGAAGTCTGGTCTCTGTCTCATGAAGCTCGTCCTACAGTGAAGTGAGTTCAAGATGAACGACTGGTGTCAGAAGGTTGAACTGATCAGAACCAGAGCAGCTGAACGTCCTGTCACATGACGCCAGCCTCACCACTACTGACCACGGCTGTTTAAATGGGCGGGGTTTAGATACACGCTGGCTCTGATTGGTTGACTCCTTGAACACGTCGACCAAACGGGAGAAAACGACTGTTGAAGACGGTTGAACTACGATGTGTCTCCAGGAGGACGTTGGAGGGAAAGACTGTTCTTCACCCTGTAACTCTTCATCTAACATCACACTGACCAGCAACATGATGAAGAACTTAGACACCTGAACCTTTAAGTAAAACGTTTGGTCAGAACAGTTAAACCCAGTGGGACTAACGTTCACACAGGTCAACTACTGTGACGGAGAATAAAACATCTATTCACTGGAAAGAACCAAAACTACTTTTGTGTCGTTATGACGTCACTGTTACGTTTGATTACATCTCAAACTGGCCTCACGACGTCGCTGAACGAACCTTCTCAGCTTCACCACGAGTTTCTACGATTTATCGGTGGTTATGTAGCTTCGCCGTCGCCACGACGCCGAAGTCACGACGAGCGAGTCGACGTCTGTGTCTGCGCCTCCTCTCATCATCATCACCTCCTCCTCCTTTGTTTTTCTATCTGTTCTCTCCTCCTCCTCCTCCACCTTCCTGGCATATCTGTCGTTCCACCTCTCCTGTGTCAGCGCTCTGTCGCTCAGCTGTCACTTTCAAACTGGGACACACACACACACACACACACACACACACACACTGAAGAAAATTATCAGCGTGCAGCTCGTGAGTCCTCCGGTCTTTCACCCACAATGTTGTTTCAGCCACTCTCACATCATACCGACCAGGACACACACACACACACACACACACACACACACACAGTTATGCATGTGGACTCCCATGAAGGGACATATCTAAGCGTTGGTATTAATAGATACAAACACACACACACACACACACACCTAACTGACAGGTGTCCTGTTGCAGTGACTGCTCAAAGCAACTGTAGATTGAATGCCTTGTGTGTGTGTGTGTGTGTTAATGATGGTTTGTATAAAAACGTCACGTCAGTGAGTCGATGATTCTGTCTTTTTATTTGTTTTAAGATTTTAGGAAATTGATTGTGTGGATGGAGTCTGACATCATCATCATCATCATCATCTTCATCATCTTTATCATCATCATCATCATCATCATCATCATCATCATCATCATCATCATCATCATCATCATCATCATCATCATCATCATCATCATCATCATCATCATCATCATCATCATCATCATCATCATCATCATCATCATCATCATCATCATCATCATCTTCATCATCATCATCATCATCATCATCATCTTCTTCATCATCTTCATCTTCATCATCTTCATCATCATCATCATCATCATCATCATCATCATCATCATCATCATCATCATCATCATCATCATCATCATCTTCATCATCATCATCATCATCTTCATCATCATCATCATATCATCATCATCAAACTGATGATGTCACTTCTCCAGCTGACACCTGTTTTTTTCTTTGGCGCCAGTTTTTATGGACGTCACTTATTAACGTATTAACGTATTAACGTATTAACGTATTAACGTATTAACGTCACTTTTGTCGTGAAACGTCAGAACTTAACGTCACAGAAGCTGAAGACACAGATGACGTGAAGTTTCTCGTCCACAGCCCACAGGTCAAAACCTGTCATGTATCAGACGGTGCAGGAAGAATTAACCTGATCTGTGTGTGTGTGTGTGTGTGTGTGTGTGTGTGTGTGTGTGTGTGTGTGTGTGTGTGTGTGTGTGTGTGTGTGTGTGTGTGTGTGTGTGCGTCCTCTCCCTCCAAACTCATATTGAGGTAATCTCCCAGAGTGGCCAGCTTTAAGCCTCGTCATCGCTCGGTCTCCCTCACACACACACAGACACACGCACACCTACACACACCTACACACACACACACACACACACACACACACACACACACACACACACACACACACACACACACACACACACACACACACACCTTCCTTCATTAGGCATCAATATTCAGGTTCATTTTAATTTAGCACCAAAGGAGGTCAGACGAGCGAGCTCATCACCCTGTTATAGCTTCGTCACGCGTGCCAACACGCACGCGCACACACACACACACATGCACGCACGCACACATACACACACACACACACACACACACACACACACACACACACTCCATCCATTCTGCTCCACTTCTTCTGTTCAGGAAGCTGTAAAATCGAGTGGAGTCGTCACGAAGAAAAGTGAACAACAGCTCAGACGTCGACCTGTTGCTGACGAGACATTGACTCCTGGGACGTGATGTAACGTGACGTCATGTCATGCATAGTCATGTCACTATGCATCACAGCATATTGACATGAAATGACGTAGCGTAACATAACGTGATATTACATGTGTTGATGTGACAAAATGGAACAGAATGGCAACACGACGTGACGTGAGCTGATGTGACGTGATGTAACATAACGTGACGTGATGTCAGACTCAGATTAAAACACCTGCGACACAACATCCAGCTGTTGTCACATGACTGGAATTCATCAGGTCCTGTGATCAGAAGCCAGATCTCCTGACCTCTGACCTCTGACCTCTGACCTGACCTGTCAACACTGACACACGGACACATTGTGACCTGGAAACTTGGAGGAAAAACAAGAGGAAGACGAAGGAGACGTGAAGACGTGTCTGTGTGTGATCTCCACTCGTCCTGAACCTGACATGATCCTGATCAGTTTAATAGGTTTTCTATTGATTCTGCCTGTACACACACACACACACACACACACACACACACACACACACACACACACACACACACACACACACACACACACACACACACACACACACTGCGACCCAGTTAGATTTATCCTATTAGAGTCTCTCCTCCTCCCCACCTTGTCTCTTCAATTCTGTTATTCTTTCATTGTGTGTGTGTGTGTGTGTGTGTGTGTGTGTGTGTGTGTGTGTGTGTGTGCTGCTCATCCCTCATGGATGATTAAATCACTTCCTATTACAACTTCTCTCTGTCTTTGTCAACACGTCTCAGCTGCGTCATGTTTTTATTCAAATCTTCTTTTTGTAAAATTTTAAAATCTCGCGACAAAAAAACGGTGAAAAGTTGAAGCGACATCTTGTGGTTGAATCTGTCACTGCATCGTCGATCCTTTGACACCAAACGTTTACCGACATCTACATGACAAACAACCTGTCGCTGCTGCAGCTACTCTGCTCTAGTATCTGTACTTCAACTCTAGTGAGACTTTCACCTTATACAACAACTGGTCATCACCATGTAGCTGAATGATGTCTCCTCATCAACAAACAACTTAAATATTATTTTGTTTATGTCTCTGATGAGTCAATCTCCAGCTGCAACACGACGTAACGTGAAGCGATTTATTCTGTTGCTGTCTGTTGAAAAAGATATTTCAATTCTAGTGTGTGTGTGTGTGTGTGTGTGTGTGTGTGTGTGTGTGTGTGTGTGTGTGTGTGTGTGTGTGTGTGTGTTTCCTGTCCAACATGGCAGCTGGTTAGCGTGTTAGCTCGTCACTCAGATCTATAAATGCTAATTGTTTTTCTTGCTATGAACCTCAGTGGCTTTATTCTGGTCCCTACGACCTCTGCCGCCGACCCGGCAACGACCCTGAGACGACCCTGTGACCACACACACACACACACACACACACACACACACACACACACACTCACAGCTGAGGGCTGTTCATCACTGCCAACAGAGACGAGTTATTCTTTGTCAATCTGTGTTTGTTTCAGCTTCAGTGCAATACATCAACATTAAAGTCTAAATCAGTTATTTAATCAATTTATTAAAAAAACAAAAAAAAACAATTATGTTTAAAAATCCATACTCAGGACCAAGAGAAACAGTATCCGGCAGAGTTCACCACAGAGGAGGAAAACTGTTTTATATTGTTGGAAGTCGTCTGTTGAGAAACAGTCAGAGAAAGTTAGAAACACAGGGAGGACGTCAGACCTGACACGTCATTAACACACTGGCTTCATCCAGATGAAACGACACCAAAGGAAACAGTTCAAAAAGAACGTGTTTCATAACATCACGTCACATGAGCGCTGAGCGGCCGGCGCGTCCACGTCCGTCTTTAACAAAGACTCAGACGTAAACGTGAGGTTTCTTTAAGCAGCGTGTGATTCATGGATGCTCCTGTCAAGTGACAGAGCGACGGGGGGTGGAGGTGACATGGCCGCCGCTCGTCAAAATAAATCTCCGGCTGCAAAGTGTTTTAAGATGTCGTACGTGCGGCTGAGAGGAGCGAGCGGCCGTGATTCACCGCTTCCTGTTTAATCAGCAGCTCATCTGACTCACGTCTCACGTTTGTGATGGAAAAACCAACAAGACACCGACTACGTTTCCCATCAGCCCTGAAGGCTCCTCGCTGGTTCTACCACCTTCATGTTTGACATGAATCATGTTTGGTCACAGCGACCTTGACCTTTCAACGTCGAAGTACAACCAGTTCGTCTTTGATTCTGTGTGAACATTTGTGTTAAATGTGAAGAAATTCAGCGGAGAAAACACGACAAAACGACAATTTCCATTTTCAGGGATTATTTGATTTCCTTCCTCTTGTGTTTGTTCTGACTGGCGACAGGAGGCAGCAGGTGTGGGAGGGTGGACAGGTGGAGGAGGAGGAGCGACGGTGGTGTTAACAGGAGGTCGAGTGGCTCCATGTGTCTCTGATAAATCATGCGACCTGAGAGCAGACGAGCTGTCTCCAAGGTCAGCTGACCACGCAGCCGGAGGCCGACCTGCCGCCATTAAACAACAACAACGAGTGTGTGTGAGTGTGTGTGAGACTCTGAGCTGCGACAGTGAAAACAGATTCAACCAGGTTATTTACTGTTTACAACACATGTTCAGCTTCTTCAGGGTCTAAAGTCCTGGGTCAGGTCTCAGTCTGAGGTCCTGGATCAGGTCCTCCATCATTTATTGATAAACTGAACAGGTTGACAGGCAGCTGCAGGATGACCTGAGTTGACCTTTCAAAATAAAATCCTTCCATACAACAGCTGATTTTAATAAAAGACAAAGGTTCAGACTCCACATGAGCTAAGACACAGTCTGATTGGTTTAAACACAAGATATGCAACACAACTGAAGTGAAAACAGGAAGTAGAGATTTGTGTGTTGAGTATATTTACAACACGAGTTCAGATGAACATGTTGGGTCAGAATCTTGTTCTACACATCATCAGTGCTTCGTTCATAAGGACAACTGACGGAAAAAAGAGATGAATTTCTATCAAAAACAAACTTGTGCCTGTCCCAGACAGTTGATCTTCCTCTAGACGTCATGGTCCAGTCGATGACTTCCAGAGAAGTCAAGGGTAAAGTTCTCTGACTTTCATGGACAATCTTTCTTTTATCCAAGTAATAGACACTTCAATCACTACAGTTCTTCCATCACATGTAACCTGGGAACAACTTTGACATTCGATTGTATCTAAGTGACTTTGAGCCGGTGTAAGAATGAAGATGAGTTGTCAACAGAACAATCAGGGAGCTCAAAGACCAAATTTAAACATCAAAATCAAAATACTCCAACATCTGAGATCCACATGAACAATCTGCTGTTGGAGAAGAGACTGAACATTGATACACAACTGGATCAGAGCTGCAGGTTAGTAGTTCATCTAGTGTCGAAGTGGATACATGAGGTGTTGCTGTGTGAGGAGACAATAATAAAGTATCTACTGAACTGAACTGCCCGTCCACTGCTACACACAGAGACTGTGATGTTGTGATGTGATGTTTAGGGACGGATCGCGTCCGACTGGACCAGAAAACGAGAAAACATGAAAACAATCGTCACCAAAAGATACTGAAACACGACTGTGTCACGGTCGCGTTTGAGACGAACACAGAGGTTGTTTTTATAAAACTGGCAGCAGAAAGTGAGACTCCACTGGGTCTGCTGCTGATGGTGGAGCTGGTCGCTGTGGTTACAGCTGCGGATTCTGGTCCCAAAGGACAAGGTGGTGAACAGGTGAAACACTAGCGTGTGTGTGTGTGTGTGTGTGTTCTACATTTCAATGATTTTGTGATGATTGAGAAGCAGACACATCCACAGAGTGTGATTGATACTGTGACCTGAACCCCTGGAGCAATAAACCATCACCACACACACACACACACACACACACACACACACAGCAGCCAATCGTCTCGTTGCTAATCTCAGATGTGGAGGTATGTGAGCGGCGTTGACGAGGTGCGTTTGATTTACGCTCACAGACACTTGAAGTGAAGTGGACGTTGTCACCGAGCGGCCGCTGATAAATCAGACCTCGGCCGCGCGACACACGATGTCACCGTGCGCTGTGACCTCTGACATTTTGACCTTCGCACCACCGGCTGCTGCACGTCGATGCTGCTTCAGTTTCATCACAAACCAGTGAGAAAAAAAACAAACACAAAATGTGACAGTCAAGTGTCCTGAGTCGACGCAGATCTGACGAACACACGTCACAAATGAAGATATTTCCACTGGATCTCAGTTTCTACAACTCAAGTGTCGACTCCGTTCTCTGACTGACTGAGTCTGAACTCAGTGTTGATTGAACGATTGAACGTTTTTTTACTGCTCAGGTTTCCAAAATATTCATCAGTATAACTCAATTTAGAATAATATTTTATATTATATTATTTATAAAAAGTTGACTGATTTTGGGATGTATTTGAAAGTACATCCCATGATGCATCCCAACGATTTTCAGTTCTAAACGACCGTGAATCAGTTCAGTTGCTGGTTCAGACACTGAGCAGAGAGAAGCAGTCTGACGTTAAAACACTTTCTTTACTTAACCGCAAACAGACAAGATACAGAATTTAATGTATCAAACTACTTTTTGGTCAAATCTTGACCTTCTTGTAGTTCTACATTTAACTCAGCTGAGCTCCTGTCAGTCACTAAAGTATTTTGTTAGTTTGTTAGTTTGTTAAGTGAGTTAGACCAGAGTGAACCTGTAACACCGTCAATCTTCAGTCTAGTTAATAGAAATGTAGGATTAAATGTTAATTATAAAATGGGACGATATTAAATCAAACTTAGTCTCGATCCATCAAAGACTCAGTCTTGATGTGGTCTCGTCCTCATCACAATGGATCCTATGTTGAAGTTTGTTTTATTTCATCATGAACGTCTACATGATGAATGTGTGTGTGTGTTTTGTATTTTCTGCCTCTTTGTTGAACTCTAAGTGTCTCTGAACTCTGACTGAAGGAGTCTCTGTTTAAGCCGACACATGCTGCTCTTTGCAGCATGTGTCAAGAAAAAGTTAAGAAGTTTGTGCTGAAGAAGCAGCTGCAGACAAATCAACAGTCATGAAAAAACCTTTTACTTTGCAGGAAACAAGAAGGTGTCTAACGACGTTTAACAGTCTCAGGACTAACAAGGACCTGGTCTGAGGATCCTGGTCTGAACCTTGTCAACAAAAACAACAGGCTGCTGCTATAAATACACACACACACACACACACACACACACGCCTGTTGTACCATCGATCCCCTGGATCAACTCATTAACCCCTGAACCCTCTGATCCTGACACGAGCCCCAAACCAACCGACGACGTCTCGAGTTCATCTCAACTTCATGCCCACAGGTGATGAGATGGTGTGTGTGTGTGTGTGTGTGTGTGTGTGTGTGTGTGTGTGTGTGTGTGTGTGTGTGGACAGTGAAAACACTTTTAAACCAAGTTGTTATTTACTTATTTGCAGTCTAAAGTGCTGGATCAGGTCTTAGTGAGTCCCATCTGATCCCACATCTCAGTCCCACTCAGTCTCAGTCTCAGCTGTTAGCAGCTAGCATGCTAACTGCAGGCACAACTAGCGTCGCCACCTGCAGGACGACCTTTCAAAGTAAAATCCTTCTACACAGCAGCTGATAAATAAATAACAAACACTAACGACTCCACGAACTAAGACATGATCTGATTGGTTGAAATACAAGATATGCAACACAACTTCCTGTCAGGACTTTCAGAATAAAGCTTCAAAAAACCCAACAAAGTCTGAAGTTTGTTTCAACTTGGTTCCTAAAATCTCCAGCGTTTTTCTTTTCCTGAGGTTTCACCTTTTTAGTGCAGAGAATCATCGATACAGAACAGATGAATGTGTGACCTGCTGGTCGAACGTGGTCACATGATGTGATGATTGATAGGTTAGATCGACTAGTGATTGGTTGGTGCAGGTGTGTGGGCGGGGCACAAATTGCAGCCGTGTCTCGTGTTTCATTTTGATTTTTCAGACTTTTACTATCGTTATTTAATTAGGCAGAAGAATTTATCTGATTAATCGGTGAAAACATTGATAACTGACTCGATTACAACAACAATCAATAAAAGTGGCTGTTGTGAGACAGAGGAAGGAGACTTTACATTATCTCTACAACACTAGACACAATGGACTGAGTTAAAATGAAATCAGAACAAAAACATGACGTCACCAATAAAACCCAGCGTGTGTAACTGACACGAGTCACTCGAAAGCTCCACCTTTCAGGTCAGGAACCTGGTCCCTCAAAGAGCAGGTGATGTTTCTGGGTTCTTAGAAAAGCTCTTGTAGCCACTGATGCTCTGTTTAGGGGCTTTGGTTGTGAAATGACATGAACGTTTGTGTCTTTCATGAGAGTTAATGGCCATGACAACACACAGCAGGGGCACAAAAAAGACATGAATGAAAAGCAAACGCTGAGAGGTTTGGATTGTACGGGCTCAGGAGGGTTTTTAAGCTCTACGATAAAAGACATAGAGCTGCTCTCAGGTTTCATACGGTGCCTTTACTGCACAAAGGTTGCAGATAATAAGCAGGAAGCTGGTTTCAGGCTGCAGGACTGATGTCAGAGCGGCGGGTTGGTGCCGCCGCGTCCGTCACAGCAGCAGCTCGCTGTTGTCTCAGCGGCCGGCACAGGAAAGGTCAGGCCTGCTGCTGCAACACTGAACAAACAGCACCACACACACACACACACGCACACACACTGAGATGTATCCAGACACACACATTATCACCAACACACAAACACACACAAATGCACCAAATACAGGTTGGAACACACACAAGCTCACGTAGACGCAAACACACACACATGCTCCGACACTAATGTGCTGCATGCGAGGCAGCCGCTGCAGCGCTGGGACACCTGTTGCTGGGCTGTAGCAGAGCGGTGTCGAGGTGTTGACACAGCAGCTACAGGCTGTTTGTCGCACAGTTCGAACCGTGACAAAGCCACGTGAAAACAAATAAATAAAATCACATCAGTGGTTTGATTACAGGTGTGTCGCACCTGTGACCACGCCCACCGATGACATCAGGAGAAATAAAGTCCACAGGATCGAAGCAGTGGGACAGTTTAACAACAGGTGGCGCTCTCACGCTTCTTTATTCCATTTCAGTAAATATTCATCTATAATTGGATCCATTACTGACATGAATCAGAAGAAGAAGAAATAAAATTACCAGTCAACATTCGTCAAAGACTGAAAATTTACTTTAAGTCTAAAATGAAACTTTGTATCAACAGGATTCGTCTCATCAATGGAAACTAACAGAACATCGTCTCTGAACTTCTCATCTTCCTTTTTACTGATTCTGAGGCTGAAACGAACAGTTCGTCACCGAGCGACGTCACAAACAAACACAACGAGCAGATCAGACGCAGCGCGACGTCCTCTCACCTGTCTCACTGCTCACACACAGACTGGAAACAAAGCCTCAGCCACAGACCTGAAACCAGTTCTAAAGGGTTTTTAACAAGGTTCTAGACTGTTCCAGGGTTCACTGAGGTGTTTGTTGTTCTGTTTCCAACATTCAGGAGGTTCTAGAAGACGTTGTGTTGGTTAGTAAGGAGGTTCCAGAATGTTCTCTACAAGATTCTAGGAGTGGTTTAGAGGTTCCACATGTAGAGATGAGGTTCTTTACAAATGTCTTTATGGATCTTAAGGAGGTTACAGTTCTAAGGTTCTAGCTAAACTTTAGGGAACGTCCTTTAGAAGAACCTTGTTCTGCTGGTGGAACATCACATTAACACACTTCAGGTTCTCTTTCGTCTGCAGCGACTGCCTGTCGCCTTGTGGGCGGAGCTTAAAGCCACCGGTGTGACTTTGGCAGAAGGTGGAAGGTCAAAGGTCACCAGGTAAAACCCAGTGAATGCAGCTGCAGGTCCGACTGACTGGTTCCTTCTCAACATCCTCAAACACCCAGAGAATCAACACGTTTATCCTGGAGACATTTCTCACCAGTTACTTCAAAAAACACATTTCAGTCATTATAAGAAGAGGAAGGAGACGTCACATGAGACGGAATAAACCACCGGTGCCTCATGTTATAGTGATATGAAGCAGACGAGATGAGCAGCAGCTGAAAAGGTCAAGTAGAAGCAGAATGACGAAGATTATGGGAATGTTGTGATTTAAAGGCTGAAAATACCTTGAACAGATATCAGCCACAGCAGCGTCTCTGTAACATGGAGCAAAACATATTAAAGCGCTAAAAGCCTCCAACTGTGCGTCACTGACGCACTTCGGGTTCCCGCAGGAACATTGAAACATTACAGGAACATCACAGTTGTTCCAAAGAAGGAAACAAGACGAAATCTGAGGAGCGGCAGCGGCCACGTCCACAGACGCGTCTCCTCCACAAACACGCGCGCTTCGTTCACGGAAAGTGACGGTTCGGTTCGGTTCGCGTGATAAACAGCGGCGGTTGCATAGGAACCGGGATAACGGAGTCTCTGGAGGGCGAGAGCGGCTCAAAACAGAGCCGAGGAGGATGAGGAGGAGGAAGGCGAAGCGCTCTGAAATGCGCTGTAAAGTGCGCGTTTTCAGGACGAAGCCGAACCTGCGTCATCTAAAAACCACAACCTGTCACAACCGGAGGAGACTGAAGTCTGGTGACGCCAGGAAAAGTCTAGAAATGTGTTTGCTCACTGACTAGTTGACATTTACAGGAGGTTTGAGCGAAAAGCATCAGAGTTTAACACGTTTTCATTTCCAGCCAAAGGATGAAAATTGACTAAAGACGCGTTTGTTTCAGAGTTGTGTTGCACATATTTGCATCGCAGCAGTAAATAAAAGTGAGTGATTGTCGCTGACAGAGGGTTTGTGCTCAGTGTCGCAGGTGTTTTTGCTCGTCAGGATCAACTGGCTCTAAAAGGTCAGAGTTCACCTCTGAAGAACAAAATTGTTCCAAACCAACAAAACGCAGCCGAAGAAGAAAAGAAGCGCAGTTACTCACATGTGAAACTCCTGCGTTAAAAAGCTGCGGCTTGGATCTGTCGGTCACACCATCACCGCTGCGTCCCGCTCACAGCTGCCACAGCCCGGAGAGGAGGCGCAAAGTGGCCGCTCCATGAGCGCAAAACTCCGCGCGCAGAGACAGAGCGCGTGCAATGAGATGCGTCAGCGCCGAGGAGGAAGTCTGTTCACTTTGTGTCTGAGTTTTAAATCCAAGCTGTGTGACAGTGACGCTGATGGGCACAAGTGTCCGTCCAGCAGCGGCTCGGGAGCGGACCGTCGCCGGGGAGGGAAGGTGCGCACCGGGCTGCTTCACTCCGTCTGCTCCTCTTCCTCCCGCATCTTCACAACTTCAGCCGCTTTAATCCTCCGCCAGCGGCTTCAGCTTCGCTCTTACTCCTGTTACTCCCGGAGAAGCGACTCCTCAGGAAGCCGCTCTTTCATTTCTTCTCATCCTTTTCACGTGTGATATGAACCAGAGCGACGCGCGCCTCCAAAATAAAAGTCCTCTCGCGGCTCCAGCTGTTGCTTTTATTTGTTTTTGTTTTTGTTCTGAACAAATTCAGTGAAGGTGGGAAGTTTTCCCGTCTGACCGGACTGTTTGCTGCGTGTCAGTGCGTCGGTGGGTCGGTGGGCTGGTGGGACTGACCGGTCGGACTCCCATCATCCCCGCCGCTTGATCGCCCCCGGGACGCGGACAGAGAGAGAGAGTGTTATCGCGAGGTTACGCCCCAAATCTCGTTGTTCTCGGACACACTGATCACCTTTGGTGTCCAAGACGGTTTACACTGAGCTCCAATAATGTGACGTCATCTGCAGACCACGCCCACAACTCTTCTACATACACATTATGTGGCCAAAAATATGTGGACCCCCCCCCACACACACACACACACACACACACACACACACAGGTGCAACATCTGGAGTCTGACGTCACAGCCCATCGCTCCGCGTCACTGAGTTGAGTCAGGACGTCACCAACTAACATGATCATCAAATCAGTTCAACTCAACAGCTCAAAAATATCAAGTCAGTTCAAAACATCAACTTTCAACGTGATCAATGATTTCCCAGCATGCAACTGTTTCCTCTGAGTTCGTGGTGACATGAACAAGAGTCTCCCCCTTGTGTTTGCTCTGAGTTACTGCAGAATAATAATAATAATAATAATAATAACAATAATAAATAACAGTAATATGTATCTGTGCTCATGTGATTCGATCTTTATCACACATCTTTGTTCCACAGAACAGAGGAGACGTTGACTCACTACACCATGAATGTTGACTGATCCCTGTTGCGTCGTCTGTTCAGTCACCTCCACATCTTCCCCCATGAAACCGGTTCAGTGTAGCTCAGGTTTAAACACAGTTCAGACCAACTCATCACCTGAGACTCACAGGTTTGATCCTCACAGCTGCTGCTTCTCACCTCTGTCACTGAGCCTGTGTCAGTCTATTTAGCCCTGGAAGTGTTTTTAAAGTGTTGAACACGTTTCCTCCTCAGACTCTGCAGCTCGTCCCTTTCATTTTCCTTTGAACCCCATGTCATTTCTTGTGTTTTCAGAGACTCTGTGGCTGTGTTAAAGCAGAAAAACCCACCAGAGAAAAGTAGAAACAACAGGACTTTTCTTTCCTGACACATCCACGTGTCTGTGTCCACGGGGGACAGAGTTGTTACCTTCAGTTCAGCATAGAGGACCTGTCCATCTCTGACTGGGATGTTCTGCTCTGACTCCCAGTCTGACAAACGCTGTGCTACATCGCCATCTGGTGGTCAAAGGGTAGAAGAGCAACCGCTGCTCTGCAGCTCATGTAAACAGGGAAACGTCCCAGTTCATGTTTTTCATACATTGATACATTTTACTGAAGTGACTGAAGTCAACATTTAGATCAGAGCTTCAACAGGAAACATCACATTTCACAGTGTTGAGACTCAAAACCAAAACAGGAAATCTGAGGACGAACTGTACAAACTCACTGCACCGGGAGGCAAAGAGGAGATGAAGAGAAACATTAACACGTTTACACACAAACACATTGTCTGTGATTATATACATTAATATATATACTGACACTGTCTGTGATTATATACATTAATATACACTACCGGTCAAAAGTTTTAGAACAACCCACTTTTTCCAGTTATTATTGCAATTCAGGTTGTTCAAGTTCAGTGAATAGCTTCAAATGTAAGTACTGAACTGCCAGAGGTTAAAAAGATAAGGTTACTCACAACTGAAAAATAATGTACATTTTAGAATTATACAAAAAGTCAAGGTGTCAGTGAATACAGTTTTCTTCACCATCAAAAGACACTCAGAAACTGGGGAAACTCTAACAGGAGTTTCTGAGGGTTAACAGCTTGGGTGATAGGCTGTTCACAGGACAACAGCTCCATAGCGGTCGTAGTAAGCAAGTCTTAGTTTCACCTGTGAAGAGAAGACTTCGAGCTGCAGGTTTGACTGGACGAGTTGCAGCAAGAAAGCCATTGCTAAGACATCAGAATAAGACAAAGAGGCTTGCCTGGGCCATGAAACACCACCATTGACCTATTGAAGGTATTATGGACCAAAATCTTTGGTTCCTCACACAGGATCTTTGTACGCTGTCAAGTAGGAGAAAGGATGGTTCCCCAGTGTGTGACATCAACTGTCAAACATGAGGAAGTGTGATGGTCTGGGGCTGTGACTTGTACAGAGTAAGAGGCACCCTGAACTAAAATGGCCACCAACAGCATTCTGCAGCACCATGCAGTACCCTCCGGTATGCACCTAGTTGGTCGGGGCTTCATCCTACAGCAAGATGATGACCTAAAACGTAAGGCCAAGCGATGCCAGAACTACCTCAGGAAAAAAGAACAAGATGGTAGGCTTGAAAACAGGGAGTGGCCAGCACAGTCTCCAGACTTAAACCCAATCCAGCTGGTTTGAGATGAACTGGACAGAAGAGTGAAAACAAAGCAACATACAAGTGCCACACATTTATGAGTGTGTTCAGCTGTTACAGCTGCTGAAGGTGACTACTTTGATGAGTCAAACTTTAGTATACATTTGGTCCATTGGGGTCCTTCAGAATTTATTGTCATTGTAGAGGGAACAATAAAATTAAAAGTTTGGCCTTTAAGTCCAATGATCACATCAAAACAAAGTAATTCACCAGGACAGCATGTGACATACAATGGATGTACATGGATATGGATATAATTATTTAATGTGCATAGACAGTAGTAAATGATGTAATAGAAAGAAAAGAAAGTTCATAGTAAAGATATGATAAATTAAACTAAAATAGAGTAAATATTGTGTCTGAACAGAGAATTAGAGGATGTTTGTATTTAACATGTTTATGGCTCTAGGTCTGAAACTGTTCTATACTGACACTGTCTGAGGTTATATATATATTAATATATATACTGAGAGACAAAGCAGGAAAATAATGAATGACAATTAAACTCAACAACATCCAACACTGGGTTCATGTAACAAGCAGACACCTCATGTTAAAATCCTGCAGGGGGCACTGTTCACTTTACACATCAGCACATTAATGAAACCTGCTCATGATGAAGATTCATCATACAACAGTGATGATGATGATGTTTGTTTGACTTCAGCACAGAATCTAATTCAACTGCAGCAGTTTTCCAACCTTAAAGCTGCTGAAGCTTCACTGATCAGAATCTTTACAATGAAACAGATTTAAAACCATTCAGCTGTGATGAAGGAACAAACTATGATGGGGGACTAGACATTATATCTGACAGTAAAGCTGATCTCAGCCAAAAATATGTGGACCCCCCCCCCCACACACACACACACACACACACACACACAGGTGCAACATCTGGAGTCTGACGTCACAGCCCATCGCTCCGCGTCACTGAGTTGAGTCAGGACGTCACCAACTAACATGATCATCAAATCAGTTCAACTCAACAGCTCAAAAAAATCAAGTCAGTTCAAAACATCAACTTTCAACGTGATCAATGATTTCCCAGCATGCAACTGTTTCCTCTGAGTTCGTGGTGACATGAACAAGAGTCTCCCCCTTGTGTTTGCTCTGAGTTACTGCAGAATAATAATAATAATAATAATAATAATAATAATAATAACAGTAATATGTATCTGTGCTCATGTGATTCGATCTTTATCACACATCTTTGTTCCACAGAACAGAGGAGACGCTGACTCACTACACCATGAATGTTGACTGATCCCTGTTGCGTCGTCTGTTCAGTCACCTCCACATCTTCCCCCATGAAACCGGTTCAGTGTAGCTCAGGTTTAAACACAGTTCAGACCAACTCATCACCTGAGACTCACAGGTTTGATCCTCACAGCTGCTGCTTCTCACCTCTGTCACTGAGCCTGTGTCAGTCTATTTAGCCCTGGAAGTGTTTTTAAAGTGTTGAACACGTTTCCTCCTCAGACTCTGCAGCTCGTCCCTTTCATTTTCCTTTGAACCCCATGTCATTTCTTGTGTTTTCAGAGACTCTGTGGCTGTGTTAAAGCAGAAAAACCCACCAGAGAAAAGTAGAAACAACAGGACTTTTCTTTCCTGACACATCCACGTGTCTGTGTCCACGGGGACAGAGTTGTTACCTTCAGTTCAGCATAGAGGACCTGTCCATCTCTGACTGGGATGTTCTGCTCTGACTCCCAGTCTGACAAACGCTGTGCTACATCGCCATCTGGTGGTCAAAGGGTAGAAGAGCAACCGCTGCTCTGCAGCTCATGTAAACAGGGAAACGTCCCAGTTCATGTTTTTCATACATTGATACATTTTACTGAAGTGACTGAAGTCAACATTTAGATCAGAGCTTCAACAGGAAACATCACATTTCACAGTGTTGAGACTCAAAACCAAAACAGGAAATCTGAGGACGAACTGTACAAACTCACTGCACCGGGAGGCAAAGAGGAGATGAAGAGAAACATTAACACGTTTACACACAAACACATTGTCTGTGATTATATACATTAATATATATACTGACACTGTCTGTGATTATATACATTAATATACACTACCGGTCAAAAGTTTTAGAACAACCCACTTTTTCCAGTTATTATTGCAATTCAGGTTGTTCAAGTTCAGTGAATAGCTTCAAATGTAAGTACTGAACTGCCAGAGGTTAAAAAGATAAGGTTACTCACAACTGAAAAATAATGTACATTTTAGAATTATACAAAAAGTCAAGGTGTCAGTGAATACAGTTTTCTTCACCATCAAAAGACACTCAGAAACTGGGGGAAACTCTAACAGGAGTTTCTGAGGGTTAACAGCTTGGGTGATAGGCTGTTCACAGGACAACAGCTCCATAGCGGTCGTAGTAAGCAAGTCTTAGTTTCACCTGTGAAGAGAAGACTTCGAGCTGCAGGTTTGACTGGACGAGTTGCAGCAAGAAAGCCATTGCTAAGACATCAGAATAAGACAAAGAGGCTTGCCTGGGCCATGAAACACCACCATTGACCTATTGAAGGTATTATGGACCAAAATCTTTGGTTCCTCACACAGGATCTTTGTACGCTGTCAAGTAGGAGAAAGGATGGTTCCCCAGTGTGTGACATCAACTGTCAAACATGAGGAAGTGTGATGGTCTGGGGCTGTGACTTGTACAGAGTAAGAGGCACCCTGAACTAAAATGGCCACCAACAGCATTCTGCAGCACCATGCAGTACCCTCCGGTATGCACCTAGTTGGTCGGGGCTTCATCCTACAGCAAGATGATGACCTAAAACGTAAGGCCAAGCGATGCCAGAACTACCTCAGGAAAAAAGAACAAGATGGTAGGCTTGAAAACAGGGAGTGGCCAGCACAGTCTCCAGACTTAAACCCAATCCAGCTGGTTTGAGATGAACTGGACAGAAGAGTGAAAACAAAGCAACATACAAGTGCCACACATTTATGAGTGTGTTCAGCTGTTACAGCTGCTGAAGGTGACTACTTTGATGAGTCAAACTTTAGTATACATTTGGTCCATTGGGGTCCTTCAGAATTTATTGTCATTGTAGAGGGAACAATAAAATTAAAAGTTTGGCCTTTAAGTCCAATGATCACATCAAAACAAAGTAATTCACCAGGACAGCATGTGACATACAATGGATGTACATGGATATGGATATAATTATTTAATGTGCATAGACAGTAGTAAATGATGTAATAGAAAGAAAAGAAAGTTCATAGTAAAGATATGATAAATTAAACTAAAATAGAGTAAATATTGTGTCTGAACAGAGAATTAGAGGATGTTTGTATTTAACATGTTTATGGCTCTAGGTCTGAAACTGTTCTATACTGACACTGTCTGAGGTTATATATATATTAATATATATACTGAGAGACAAAAGCAGGAAAATAATGAATGACAATTAAACTCAACAACATCCAACACTGGGTTCATGTAACAAGCAGACACCTCATGTTAAAATCCTGCAGGGGGCACTGTTCACTTTACACATCAGCACATTAATGAAACCTGCTCATGATGAAGATTCATCATACAACAGTGATGATGATGATGTTTGTTTGACTTCAGCACAGAATCTAATTCAACTGCAGCAGTTTTCCAACCTTAAAGCTGCTGAAGCTTCACTGATCAGAATCTTTACAATGAAACAGATTTAAAACCATTCAGCTGTGATGAAGGAACAAACTATGATGGGGGACTAGACATTATATCTGACAGTAAAGCTGATCTCAGAGCAGTTCAGACTGAAGCACTGAGAGTCGTCTACACTTCTTCTGATTCCTCTGTCAGTCTCTGCTGAATGAAGCTTCCTCTCCACCTCCCAGTAACATGGTCCAGTCAGAGCCTCTGTACACACCAGCTGCTGCTGCTGCTGCTGCTGCTTCAACATCTGGATCATCAGAACACAGCTGCTCCTCTCAGATCACTACCTCATCTTCAAAGTCTCCACCTGCAGAGAGAAGTAGAGATCAGAGAGGAGAAGACTCAGAGTTGACAGAGACTCACTTCATCAGCTTCAGTCAGTGATGCAGCACATCCAGTATAAAGAGCAGCAGGGACTTCAGTCCTGTTCAGACCAGGTGGAGCAGCTGTGGAGCGTGAGCTGCTTCCTCTCAGCTCTCATGTTAACGTGTTGGAGTGAACACACTGACACGTGTGAGGACCGGACCTGAGCTCAGGTTCTGGTCTCTACAAAGACCACATGGGTCCAGAGCAGGTCCCTGCAGGCTTCAGTCACACTGATCTCAGAGCTGTGACACAGATGAAGCTCATCACTTGTTTAGTGTTGAAATGAGAGAACAAACAGTGTGAGATCAGTTTGATGAGTGACCACACTGTCTCTATACGTCCTGTGAGGCCGTCAGCTGTGATCCAGCTTCACTTCCTGTTCACATCAACACAACAACACACATCATCACAAGCAGCTGCTCTGATTGGCTGACTGTTCTCTCTGTGTCTTCCTGTCTCCATCCTCACAGCTTCATTGAGGAAAGCAGCCACTGAGAAGGTTGGAGCTTCACAGGAAACACTGGCTCTTTGCTTTGATACTAACTGGGTTTAATACAACAGAGCTGAAGGCAGCGTGGACTGACTCCATCCCTCTACTGACCTCAGAGTCTTCAGTCTGTAGTCTGGACTCTTATGAAGGTCACACAGATCCTTCATGTCGGAATCCTGCAGGTCGTTGTCACTCAGGTATAGGTCTCTCAGATGGGAGGGGTTGGACTTCAGAGCTGAGACCAGAGAATCACAGCTGATCTTTGACAAACTGCAGCTGATCAATCTGAATAAAGAATAAAAGATGCAGATAAAATGGTGAATGATCCAAATAGTTCAGAATAATAGTGACACACACGTACACACACAAAAATCACAAAACACACAAACACACACATTAAATAATGTTCAATTGTGGATTAAAGATATAAGATCTACAACAATAACAAACAGTGAACTGACATCAGAGTATCCAGTCCACAGTCCGGACTCTGTAGAAAACCACACAGATTCTTCAGTCCTGAATCCTGCAGCCTGTTCCAGCCCAGGTCCAGTTGTCTCAGATGGGAGGGGTTGGACTTCAGAGCTGAGACCAGAGAATCACAGCTGATCTCTGACAAACTGCAGCACTCCAATCTGAATAAAGAATAAAAGATGTAGATAAAATGATGAATGATCTAATCAGATATGTCCTGATCAATTATGTTTTCTCTGACATTAACACAGAGACTTTGTCCTTGTGTTATTATGGATCATCCTCATGTCAGGCTTCTACACGCATCATCCAAATGTCAACACAACATTCGTACACATGTTGATGTGGACACAGATTCACAACAAGCTGCTGACCTCAGTCACATCTGTCATTAGAAGAGAAACATCACATCACACATGTTGGACTAAACGCCTCTTCATCATTTCATCTATTCCATCACCTCCTTCTTCCTGAAGCTGAGCAGGTTTCTGTCATTAAACATGTTAAAGTAGCACTTTCTTGTTATTGTCTTGTTGGCCTTTATATAAACCCTGCTCTCATCTGTAGTTATGCTGCTCCTCCACCGGTCTAATAAACTGTCAATCATATCCTGTGAGGAATTCTGGGAAGTGACCACAGAACCTTGATACTGTTTATTTATGAGGTTTCATGAATCACTGATGAAAACTGACATTGTAAAGTGTTGTAACTTCAACTTTTAGTGAGTGGTAATGCAGCGTGTCCTTGCCCTTCAGTCAACAACTTGAACTGGATAAACTGAGAAATACAACAGCTACAGGAAGTGAACTGACCTCAGAGTCTCCAGTCCACAGTTTGGACTCTCCAGTCCATCACACAGAGACTTCACTGATGAATCCTGCAGCTTGTTTTCACTCAGGTCCAGTTCTCTCAGGTAGGAGGGGTTGGACTTCAGAGCTGAGGCCACAACTTCACAGTCAGTCTCTGAGAGTCCACAGTTAATGAATCTGTGATTAGAGAAAATATAAAATATGTTAATAGAAAAGATTAAAATCTGGAAAAACACAGACTAAATGCAGATGATGACACATGATGAGACGTGTTATAACTATTAACATCTGTGATTCAGCTCATCTCATCTTATTGTGTTTACGTTTCAGAGATTTATTTTGAACACATTTAGTCTATGTAGCTATTTAAGAATGACAGAGATGAATGAAATAAATAAATGAAGTGGTGATATTAAGTTGACCTAGCATGACTAGTTTCATAGCTCAATGTAAATGTGCTTTGTTCTCATGTTTCTTTGCTCATTCAGAAAAGTCTCTCACAGCTGTGGTTCATATATCCTCTTGTCCTGAGAAACACTTGATCAGAACAGTTGACACAGAAAACAAAACTGTCTTCCTCATTGATCAACCACATCATGACTTCTTCTCATACCATGTTGGAGAAAATGTGTTGTTGAAAATCTTCTCTCTGTCCTTAGTTTTCTGTCTTATGTTTATGTTTGGTCTGTCTGGGCAAAGCTGTTTGATCAATAACTGATCTTCTAATTTCAGTCTTTCAAATGGATTTTTACCTGAGGATCAATCACCATAAACATTTTAAAATCAATTTCAAGGAGTCAAAATAGAAAAACACAGAGAACAAAACAATACACTGCAAAATAAGTAATTCAATCAGTAACATTATTCATGAGGAGGAACTATTTTGGGGGGCATTTTTTTAGAAGGGCACTGCTCCACCTGCTCTTATGAACCAACCACATCTGAACAAACTGAGAATAATGAGGATCATTTAATACTGTTTCTATGTGAAGAACTAAACTACTGATCTACACTGACTGATGATGTTAATGATCATGTCTGGACTCACAGAGCCTTCCTGCAGTTCCTCACAGCTGGGATCAGTCTCCGTCTTCCCTCCTTTGATGTGTTGTACTTCTCCAGGTCCAACTCATCCAGAACCTCCTCTGACATCTGCAGCATGTAGGCCAGAGCTGAACACTGGATCTCAGAGAGTCTCTCTGATCTGGTCTTCGACTTCAGGAACTCTTGGATCTGCTGATGAACTGAGTGGTCGTTCATCTCTGTCAGACAGTGGAAGATGTTGATGCTTCTGTCAGGAGAGATTTTATCACTGTTCATCTCCTTCAGGTTGTTAATGACTGTCTGGGTGGTTTTTGATCTAATCCTTGTCTGACCCAGCAGACCTCCTAAGACTCTCTGGTTGGACTCCAGACAGAGGCCATGAAGGAAGCGAACAAACAGGTCCAGGTGACCGGTTTTACTTTGAAGGGATTTTTCCATGACTCTGCTCAGGAAGACATCTAGAGATGAGTCACTGCTGTCATTATTTCCAAAAACCTTGGAAACCTTCTCAAAAACTGTCTTTGGCTTTTCCTCTCTGTGTTCCCAGTCTTCCCCCAGGAAGTCCTTCAGTACCTCAGTCTTCCTGGTGGTGAAACAGTGGAACATGTAGACTGCAGCCAGAAACTCCTGAACACTCAGATGAACAAAGCAGTAAACTGTTTTGTGGAAGATCACACTCTCTCTTCTGAAGATCTCTGTACAGACTCCTGAGTACACCAAGGCCTCTGAGACACCAAGACCACACTGATCCAGGTCTTCTTGGTAGAACATGATGTTTCCTTTCTGCAGCTGTTCAAACGCCAGCCTCCCCAGCTTCAGGAGAACTTCCCTGTCAGCCTCCGTCAGCTCTCGTGGACTCGTCTCATGGTACTTGTGCTTCTTCCTCTTTGTCTGAACCAGCAGGAAGTGTGAGTACAGGTCCGTCAGGGTCTTGGGCAGCTCTCCTCTCTGCTCTGTGGTCAACATGTGCTGCAGAACTGTAGCACTGATCCAGCAGAAGACTGGGATCTGACACATGATGTGGAGGCTCCTGGACGTCTTGATGTGTGAGATGGTTCTGTTGGACAGCTCTTCATCACTGATCCTCCTCCTGAAGTACTCCTCCTTCTGGGGGTCGGTGAAGCCTCGTACTTCTGTTACCCTGTCCACACATGATGGAGGGATCTGATTGGCTGCTGCAGGTCTGGAAGTGATCCAGACCAGAGCGAGGGAAGCAGATTCCCCCGGATGAGGTTTGTCAGCAGCAGGTTGACTGATGACGTCTGTGTGACGTCAGACACGACCTCCATGTTGTTGAAGTCCAGTGACAGTCTGCTTTCATCCAGGCCGTCAAAGATGAACAGCACTTTACAGACAGCCAGCTGCTCTGCTGTGAGCTTCTGTAATGTTGGATGGAAAACATGGAGCAGCCTGAGAAGACTGTACTGCTCATCTCTGATCAAGTTCAGCTCCCTGAACGAAAGCAGAACCAGCAGACTGACGTCTTGGTTTTCTGAGCCCTCTGCCCAGTCCAGAGTGAACTTCTGCACCAAGAAGGTTTTTCCAACTCCAGCGACGCCGTTGGTCAGAACCACTCTGATGTGTCCATGTTGGTCAGGTAAGACTTTAAAGACGTCGTGACACCTGATGGCAGTGTGATGGAGGGTCTTCATCTTGGAAGTTGTCTCCAGCTGCATCACCTCATGTTGGGTATTAACCTCTTCACTCTGTCCCTGTGTGATGTAGAGCTCAGTGTAGACCCTGTTGAGGAGGGTTTCACTTCCTGGTCTATCAGTTCCTTCAGTCACACGTTCACATCTGGTCCTCAGACTGGTCTTATGTTCATCTAAAACCTGCTGCAGACCACTATCTGCTGACAGAGAACAAACAATGTCAGACTAAAGACAGAAAATCTGACAATCTGAGGATTATTTTCATCAGCCACAGAAAAACTAAAGACAAGTAGAGAAAAGCTTCTTCATGTTGTGGTGTTTATAATCATCTTAAATGTTGATGCTGTTTGACAGATCACATGACACTGTAGAAAACAACATGTGACACATGTTCAGTCTTACTTTGAACAGAGCTGCTCTGACTGGCTGTCTGCAGTCCAGCTCTGGTTCTGGATCTTTGTCCACACTGGGGACAGGAGGAGTCTCCTGATGGACCAGACTGGTCCCAGTATGAGCTGCTGCACTGTCTGCAGAACCAGTGTCCACAGCTGGAGGAGACAGATGACATGTCTTTATCACCAACATCACTTGTGAAATATTGTATGAAAACATCCAGATGTGTCCAACACTGTGTATAAGCTCAGATGGTCAGAGAACAAAGTTTTGATGCTTCTGTGTTTGAATTAATGAAAATTATTCTTCCTTTAATTTCAACTCTGATTTAACTCTGAGCTGATCATGTCCTTAGTGTTTGACAGTCACTTAGTGCAGCTCAGTTCAGGTCAGTGAGGTTTTCAATGAGGTTAGATGTGTCTAAAGACCTGTGGTAGAGCAGCAGTCTCACACTCACAGCAGGTAACAGTAGTGTCTCAGCTTCTTCTCTGTTCCTCAGTCCTTCATGTTTCTGTTTGTCTCTGCTAAGATGTTAGATCACATTTACATGAGTCCTGCTACAGATATTAGGAACGATATCTGATGGAGAGAATCTGAGCTCAGAGGTTCACTTACTGATAATTCACAGCTTTCAGGTTTTAAAAACTTCAGGAAACATCAGGTCAAAGACATTTGAATATTTTCTCTCCAAGTTCAAATTGTGACGTGAAGGTTCTCAGGTGTTTTGTTACAGAAATACCATCAGTAGCTTCTGGTTTTAAAACCCAGAAGATCTGTCTGTGTTTGAAACAGAATCTTTACTAAAGGTTCATCATCATGAATATAAATCTATTAATATGTTAATTAATCATCATCATCATCATCCCTCAACTCAGTTACAGTAGAATCAGTCTCTTACTTTGTGTCTGAGGATCCAGGTTCATTACTGAAGTTTATAAATCTTCCATTGGACCAGTCACTCTTCATAGATAAACAGCTGGATCCGGGATCTGGTCTCAGTCTGTGGTCCTGACGTCTGCAAACACAAACAAATAAAAAAGTCCAAATAATAAATAATTGCGTTATCTGAATAAATTACACCATTCATTAACGTTACAGACAGACAGGATGGGTAACGTTAGCTCCCTAGCTCAAACACTAGAGTTATCATTTTCATTTTTATCAGCCATAGCTGTTAGCTAGTACCTGAATGCAGTAACAAGGTATTATCTTGGTTAGTGTGGTAATAGTAGCTCCAGTTGTGAATGAGGCAGTGTGTGATGTGTGTGTGTGTGTAGACTCGAGTCATTGAGTATGAGTGTGTGAGTAGAAAGAATGAGAGAGTGGTGGATGAGAAGCTCAGTGAGTGAATGTACAGGGAAGTGTCAAAATAAAGGCTGCAACACCCGGACGAGTCTCTGCTGTTTGTGTTTCCACCTGTTGTCAACAAGTAGAGAGGGGGTTGGCCCTGAAGAGAGAACTGGCTTCAACCCTGGAGGAAACTGATCTCCCTGCTCCCTGACTACAGTCTGGAACCTGAGTAGTGACAGAAGGACACTAGACTAGCCTACGTGATGCTAACTCAGGTGATGACATCTCTTTTTGTATTGATACAAATGCAAATTTATATATAATTTGATATTAAATTTGAATATTGATTAGTGGGGTAGGGGGATGAAGAAACCTGGAGGAAACCCACACAGACACAGGGAGAAATTCGACCCAAATTCCTGACCTGGGAGTCAAACCCAGGACCTTTTTGCTGTGAGGCAACAGCGTTAACCTCTGTGCTGCCGTGCTGCCCAGTGTTAAACTCAGATGAGTTATATTTATATGTGAATTTATCTTACTTTGTGTCTGAGGGTCCAGGTTCATTATTGAAGTTTGGAGGATGATGATTGGACCGGTCACTCTTCATAGACAAACATCTGGATCCTGGATCTGGTCTGCCCTCCTCTTCCTCCACACAAAGATTCATCTTGTGGACTTCAGTCAGTCTGAGAGAGAAACCAGTAACACTGACTGAGACTCACACACAGGAATCAGGTTGGTCTTGAATCAGGTTTGTTCAAGAGTCACACCCAAAGAATATCAAAGAAACAAAACACACTCACTCACACACACACAAATAAACTCCATCTGGTCATAGTTGGAGGATGAATGTGAATTATTCAGTTCATCATAATGTTATTTCACAGTGTTGATTCTGAGAAAACAGGAAGTAACACACAGTTTTTAACCTGCTGCTTTTCTCTCAGAGTGTGGACACAAGTTCACTGTGACTCTTCTTCCCTCTACAGTCACAGAGACAAACTGACTCAGAGACTTTGACAGTAAAATACAGTTGAAACCAGAAGTTTACATACACTACATAAAAAGACACGTATGCCTTTTTTGTCTCACAGTCTGATATGAAATCAGAATAAACTTTTCCTGTTTTAGGTCAATTAGCATAACCAAATTGTTTCTGTCTGCCAAATGCCTGAATAATGAGGGGGAGAATTTTTGAAATACTTTTTCATTACAAACAAGATGTCCAGCCATCATACCACTCAGGAAGTAGACGGTTTTGTGTCCCAGACCTTGTGAAGATGCTGGTTGAAGCTGGTAAGAGTCATTATCCAACAGTGAAACAAGTACTGTTCCGACATGGGCTAAAAGGCCACTCTGCCAGGAAGAAGCCATTACTCCAAAAGACACATAAAAAACCTGATTAATGTTTGCAAAAGCACACAGGGACAAAGACCTTAATTTCTGTAAACATGTCCTGTGGTCTGACAAAACTAAAACTGAACTGTTTGGCCATAATGACCATTGTTACATTTAGAGGAAAAAGGGGAAGCTTGCAAGCCTGAGAAAACCATCCCAACTATGAAATACGGGGGTGGCAGCATCATGTTGTGATGTTGTTTTATTGCACGGAGGACTGGTGCACTTCACAAAATAGGTGGCATCATGAGGAAAGAACATGTGGAAAATGAAACAACATCTCAAGACATCAGCCAGGAAGTTAAAGCCAAGGAAGTTGGGCCCAAATGGGTCTTCCAAATGGACAATGACCTGAAGCATACTGCCAAACTGGTTACAAAGTGGCTTAAAGATAACAAAGTCAGTGTTTTGGAGTGGCCATCACAAATAGAGGAACGACACGTGCAGGTTTTTCTAAATAGAAAGCCCTGGATGACAAGCAAAGTCCAGACTCTGACCAGAGCTCATAACTCAGCCTTCAGGACGGGGGACAGAGCTCTCTACAGCACTGCCAGAGCCAACCTGAGGAGGGGCATCAAAGACACCAAGGACTCCTTCAAGAGGAAAATAAAGGGATACCTGACAGACAACAACCCACAGCAGATGTGGAGGGGCATCCAGGCCCTAACCAACCATCCCCTTCCCACATCCTCCAGCAGCAGCAGCACACTGACATAGGAGGAGTCACACTTGTCCTGATTCCCACAATGTGTCTACCTAAACGATAGGATTTACAGTTTTTGCATTAGAAACCTCTGTGACAAGTGGACAGCCCAACTGCCCCATAGGATCCCATGTTAAGCCAGCGAAGGTTTGAAGGAGAAAAGCAGAAATGTGACTTGTTTTCAACACCCTCTCGTGTCCACATTTTTGACACTAAAATGACATCAGTGTGTTTATGACAGCCTTGTAGCGGTCAGTGTGAAAGAATTTTGTGGATATCTGCTTTACTTTTTTAATAAATAGCAGGAGTTCGAGGAGTATGACTCAAGCTCTCATTCTGCCTCTGAGTGTCTGACTGCTGCTAAGATAGAGGGGGTGGGGTGTGTGTGTGTGTGTGTGTGTGTGTGTGTGCGTGTGTTTCTGTGTTGTGTGTGTGTCGCTCCATCTAACTGCCTTTAGATGCCGTTTAAATGTCCGCTACTCCACCACGGAGCACTGATCACAAGATCCACATTTTTGCCGACATTTAAACTTCCTTTCATTTGTTCTCACCTTGACCAAATAAGGTGAAGTAAAGTGAGGTTTTGGCAATACTGGTCACATAGTCTATTAGTTAACACACATGTCTTTGAACCAAGAGAATGGGGTTCAAATTGGTGATACTTTTTTGTTTTTTAAATGAATAATTTCATTATGGAAAAGGGATAAGATGAGGCGAAAAAGGAATTATTCGCAACACTAGTTGCGAATAATTCCTTTTAATAATAATAATAATAATAATAATAAATAAGGATAAGATGAGGTGAAAATCTATAATGAAACGATTTCATCATTTCATTATGGATAATAGAACATTGTAGCATCTTAGCATCGTAGTGTCATATCAACATAGCATCGTAGCATCATCATAGCATCGTAGCAAGTCACACATAACACAGTACAGTCCTGCAATGCTACAGCCATTGCTTCACTCTTGCAATTTCTCACAGGGGAATTGTCTAGTTATAATCAATAATCAATTAATACCCTTTTTTTTCCCTCTCCCAATGTGGTCCCCTGTGTGTTGGTTTCTATGACACCCCTTGTGTTGTTTTTTTGATACCCCTTATGTTTGTTTTTCCTGCCTGTCATTGTGATTGTCAATTTGTCATTGTCTTTTCTTACTGTGGTGCACCCTCAATTTCGTTGTACCCCCACTGTACAATGACAATAAAAGACTATTCTATTGTATTCTTGAAGAAAGTAATAAAAAATTGTCTAAAAAAAAATCTCAAATAGAAATAATTTTGGTAATCCTAATTGACCTAAAACAGGAATGGTTTATTATCATTTCATGTCAGACAGTGAGAAAAAATGCATATATTTTTATACAGTGTACATAAACTTCTGGTTTCAATAATAATGTTGTTTTAACACTCACCTTCCTCAGCTTTACTGTTCCTCCTGCCCTGTTCACTTTACAAAATGGAGTCTGAGTTTGACTCAACATGTTCACTTCCTCTGTTTTGACTGGAAAATCACAAGATCTGTCTGCATGTGCGTGTGTGTGTGTGTGTGTGTGTGTGTGTGTGTGTGTGTGTGTGTGTGTGTGTGTGTGTGTGTGTGTGTACTTCTGTGTTGGGTATCAATACTATGTTTCGTTCCATATTTAATATCTTCATCAACAATAACAGATGAATATATTGTATGATTTTGTCATAAAGAATAAGGACAGGTTTGAATACAGTCATTTATTCTCTAATCAAACCTGGTCTGATGTGAAAAACACTGAAATCTCTTGTTAGTTTCCACGAATAAAACAAAAGTCTCACAACTCTGTATGTTTTTAAAGAGTCTGGTCTGGGATGATCTGGTCCAGATTTGACAAATTCAGATAAAGGTTTTGGTTGAGACCTGCAGCCTCAGAGCCAAACTCTTGTGTAGGATTCATAGTAAAAAGCTGCGTATGCACAATATAGACTATTACATCATTATGTGACAATACAACATTCAATACCACATGTGAACTTACTGGATATTTGCGGACAAATACTGCAGAACAAGTTGTTTTACAGGGTTTTATAAAGAACTGCTCCAATAAGTTAGTCCATGTGTTTTTCTACTGTCACAGCTGAGGAGACAAATTATAATGATATTTGTTACATTTCTGTGTCTTTGTTTCTGTTATTGATCCATGAGTTGAACATTTTCCTCTGAAGCTTCCAACAACATAGTTGTCACTTTCTTTATTAAAACCTGAAGCTGTTATCAAGGTCAGAGAACATCTACATGATGAAGAGAAACACTTTGTCTTCTCCTCTTCTACTGAACAAAAACTGTTTCTCCCTCATGTTCCTCCAACATTTACCACATCCTGTTACACTCCTTTCAGAATAAAGTTCACAGGAAATACAGAAATGAAAGTGTTGCACCCGAATTCACCAATAAAAAATGTTTTCAGTGACTTGAACTGTGACTTTACGAGACTTTATACAAAACACTTTCCTGCTGCTGGATGTTTAAATCAAGTCTTGGCTGAGCTCCTTTATCCTGTTTTTTCTCCACGTGTACTGTCTGGTCACATCTGTTTATCTCTTGTTACCTGGTAACAAGAGACTACTTAGTATTTTGAATGTGCACACTCAAAATACTAAGTATAAGTATGGAGGTATAAGTATGGAGACCACTGCTGGACTAAGGGTTACAACATGGCGCCCTGTTGTTGACTTGTAGTGTCTCTCAGTTCAGATAGTTCTGTTAGTGCTTCCATGTAGTTTACTATGTACTTACTTCCGTAGTGCGCGAATCGTCCTTCCTCTTCTGCTACGTGGCCAAGATGGCGTCATTGAGGGTGAGAAGTTTCAAATGTTCCACATTAAACTTTTCAACCATAATGAGTGAAACCATCCGGGTGTTAACAGTCACTGTGTTTTACCAGACTGGTCAGTGTGAACACACTTAACACACTCACATTAGTAAGTGTCAGTATGGACGTATGTGAACTGAGACACATGGTTAGTATTTTGAGTGTTGTTACTCATAACTGTTGAGTGTGGAACGACGGACACTTCTCACCCTCAGTGACGCCATCTTGGCTACGTAGAGGAAAAGGAGGGAATCTCCACCTCACATGAAACATGGAGCCACACAACAAACATCAGCACTAGTGAGACTTTGATTATTGATTATGATTGAAAACAAGCCGACAGATATGTTGGTGGAGACGATCACGGTCCAAATCCATGATTAACGTTCTGTCCTGTGATGATTCACCGTTATCAAGGAGAAGAAGAAGACAATGATCCTCATTTCTGGTCAGTGAACAACCATTTGAGACAAAACTACCCTGTTGAAATTCACACTTAACGTCACAATATGAAGCCAACATGTTTAAATGTTCAGTAAAATGTTTATTTTCTCCACTGACAGACTCATAAATGTCGTTATCATTGTCTGACAACATGAAAACATCCTCACTAAAAATATCTCTATGTGTTTTAACCACAAATAGTAAAGAAACTTTAAATAAACATAAATTAATTAGATAATGAAAAATTATAATTAATTAAAATCAAGACAGTGTTCCTGATTGTTTTTGTTAATTAATTAATAAAAACAGTAATTGAAAATGTGTTGTATCTGTGTAAATATACCACTCAGGGTAACAACATGGCGTCCTCACTCTGCTCTGGTTCATGTGAAGCAACAGCGCCACCTGCGGTTCAAACCAACAAACTACCAGCTGATATCAGATCAGATCAATCATCCTTAATGATCAATAATCATTTTGATATATTCATGTTTACTTGCAGACTAGGTGCTGTACATGTTTGTATCTAACATATAGTGATATTTTATATTTAACGTTCAACAATGAGATGAATTAACATTATTTCTGTAAAATATTTGTTTTTGTTTAAGAGCAACATCGTTTCCTTCGTTCCGTCACTGACATTAAAAAATAAACATGTTTTTGAGCTGGAGTTGTACCAATAAAGTTAATGAAATAATGATGATTAATAATGATGATTGATCTCCGCCCCAGATGTTTAAAACTCTTCTTCTTCTGCCACGTTTTTTCTCCTTTCCAAAGAGAAGGAGGAAACTGGGAAGATGTACGAGAATATGATTGGTCCTAAATTTAAAAAAAACACCTTAAGTCCCGCCCACATACTGATTCTGACACTCTGATTGGTCGAACCCGACGTCAGTCACGGTTACCATGGACTTTGGCTTTGCTGGTATCTAAGTGAAGACGTGATTTTTAGTCAACTCTTAGTTTTCATCAATGAGAGCGGAGAGAGAGCGACCGTCAGTCTCCACCTCGGTCACATTTTTATCTAATTACATTAAAGTTAACTTCTTAGTTCGTTGTTAAATCACTGAAAATAAAACATTGGATAATTCACGACGCAATGACTCAGAGAAAGAATCCCAAAACTCACTCTAAAAAAGGTCAGTAACGTTTATTTGTTCTTGTCTTGTCGATAGTTCGCATCGCTCTTTATTTACAAATCTCCATTTCATATTCAGCGATTTAAAGCTCTTTTCGCTCTCTGCCAAGATAAATACCGAGTAAAGATTAAACGAAGATGGGATGTGCTTCGATAATATACGATCTTCATTTCGGCCAACACACCAACACAATACGCTGCTTAAAATACAACTTTTATTAGCTAATTTACCCGCAGTTAGCGCGGTCTTCCTCGGGCTACAGCGCGTCCTGTTCGGCGTCTAGACGCGGCGTCACCCAGCGGTCAAACGTTGAGTTTTATTGAAATAAGCATTTTTTGTACATTTAACCTATGCCGACCTGAAGAGGTGTTAATATACCTTCGTTGAGACATAAAAAAATGTGTTTTCACCCGTGTTTGCCCTGTCCATAGATAATAAAATTCAAAATTGACGGAATTGCGAACGGAGTCTGGTTTGACGTTCGGGTGCTAGTTTAGCTGTTTGTTTTCGTTTGCTAGCTGTGAAAATATCCAGAATACAGATGAATTGAAGTGTTTCATTTATCGTGGCGATTAAGTTGAAACGCAGGATGCTCTAGATGTTAGCTGGCGTGCTTGTCATTAGCATAGAAGTGCCCTTGTAAGTGATGCTAAGCTAAGCTAGCATCCAGCAGCTAACTAACAGAGGCGGGTTGTGGCTGCAGCATGAAGCCGCTCTGCTCACCTTTGTTACATTGTTACCAGTCTGATGTCTGACTGATGAGCTTCACAAATAAAATACATGTTGTTGTTTTGTCTGTGATGGTCCTGAGTTCACTGACCTCATCATCAGTGAATGATGTCATTCACTACAGCTGTGATGTCATCAGTTATAGTTTACTAGTCACTTCCAGTGTTACTTTGTTACACCTGTTCAACTACTGCTCCTACATGTCACATGTATTTACTGTTCACAACAGATGAAAAGAATAACAGATACACACACACACACACACACACACACACACACACACACACCTAGCCTCACTCTGTCACTCCTCTTTTAATTATTTGTATTTTCAAACTAAAGTTACTCGTATGTATTTTGGTGTAAAGCAGACGGTGGATGATTGCAACACTTTATCTTTTTCCGTCTCTGCTACTTTAACCAACCACAGAATATTCATGTAGAAACACAAACACAAAGTTTCCTCGTTATCACTGAATTTATTATTTGATGTCAAAGATAGATAGAAATAAGTTTATGTGGCGTGTCGACACTAAATCTTCTTCCTGTGGTTTAATAAGAACAAAAACTAGTCGTCACTGATGCTACATGAAGAACATGGATCCTAACGTTAGAATTAAACAACAGCTTCACCTTCACCAGCTGCAACAAGTCACTGACACATTAAATTATCCACTGATGTTACTTTGTTTCTGTTTTGATCCTTTTATAAATTGTTTGTCTATAAAATGTCTAGACAACAACACTTGTCTCAGTTCCTATAAGTAACCACAGAATATTCATGGAAGGAAACTAAAATGTTGATACAGTTTCCTCATTTGTCAACTACAAATATCAGTGACTCCAACTACATCAACTGAATTTGACATCAAAGACAGAGTCTCATTACATTGCTCCATCACTACCAGGGAGGCTGAAGAATTAAAAACTAAATCTACGTCTGTAGAAGTTTATGTGACGTGTCGACACTAAATCTTCTTCCTGTGGTTTAATAAGAACAAAAACTAGTCGTCACTGATGCTACATGAAGAACATGGATCCTAACGTTAGAAGAAGTTTCTTCACCAACATGATGTGATAATAAACACAACCAGCAGCTGCTGATCCACATCAACAACAGGAAGATGTTTGACTCTTGAAGAAACAACAAACATGAAACTGTGTTTATCTTCAGTGATGAAACATCACATCGATGAAATGACTCGTTTTTACTAAGAACCTCGTCTTTAACCTGATACAAGTGACCTCATTCAACCTTCAACAACCAGCTGACCAACCAGGACACGTCTTCACACATGTTCACGTTAGATCAGAGAGGGAACCTGAACCTGATCACATGACTCTGATGTTGTCTCTGATTGGTGAAACACACATGTTGTGTGATAGTTTGACTACATGTCTCTTCAGTGCATCGGTTGAGTTGAGCTGATTCAACACAAGTTCAGTTTCAAATAACACGAAGCTGCGTCAGAGAAGCTCGTGTTACTGTGGCGTCCCATGTTCCCGTGTCTCCTCCTTTATGCCGCCGGGACACATGGTCATTGTGCTCATTGTTCATTCATGTAGATCAACTTCTGATATGAGCTGATTCACAGGAGGCTGGAGGGAGCAGCGCTGCTCTGGATCTTCAAGTTTAAAATCTTTCTTTATGTCTGACACACAGGAGGTTTCATTTGATTTAAACAGTGATAAATGAATTGTAATGTAAATGTATTGGGGTTATAAGAGAGATGACATGTAACAAGCTGATATTATAACCACAAATAAAAGCTTATATATAGAAGTCAGCTCTTATATAGAGCAGGTAATAAACTGACCAGTGTCACTTCAAAGATCATCACTTCAGTCTTCGTCCACACGACAACGTTTGTGGATTCAAAAAGTTTTGTTTTCACACTTGTATTGTCTCAGGAAATATAGTGTTATATTATAATTATTTTCATAGTTTAGTGAAAACTCAGAGTTAGTTGCATTAGACTCTAAAGGTGATGGTATCCACTGGGTTTTCACTAAACCTGCTAGTTATAAATCAAAACATGCAGCTCAGTCGAACTCTGTGTGCTATTACTTTTTTCTACAAAACACAAATTTTTCTCAAAGTTTTTTTTTTGCGAAAAATTTCCTATAGAAAATGAAAATGAATGGGATGAGGTGAAAAAACTAAACTTTTCCACAGTTGTAGCTCTGATTGTGCTCTTTCACACAATGTGTCTTCCTAAACAATAAGACTTCTGGTTTTTGAATTAACAGCCTCTACTCAACATGAGCACCGCTCAACGGCTCCATTGACTCCAGTGTAAATGTAGAACAGGATTTTTTGGAGAAAAGCAGAAATTACACTTTTTCTAACTTGCTGTATTTTCCACATTTTTGACACCAGGAACAAAAAACTTGACTAATGTGTTTGATAAATTCTTGTAGCTTTGATGGGGAATAAGTTTTGCTGATACAAGTTTTAGTTTTTGAATAAGTAGCAGTAGTTTCGCAGCTGATTATTCTGGAGGATTTCGACTCCTGTTGAACTAAAATGAATCAGCGTGAAGAAGAAATGAGATGAAATCATCAATCAAAGTGTCTGTTACGATCAGTGACGTCAAGTCTTTGTAAGTAGAGTTTGAAACATCCAGAGCATCAACGCTAATGTCAGAGGATTCGGCCTCAAGCAGTCAGGGAGAAGATCGGCCGTGTGTGGTTCATACCTGATCCCAGTCGTCCCAGTCTACGTTAAAACCTTAACAGTGACACACAGATCTGAGGACTGTGTGTGTGTGTGTGTGTGTGTGTGTGTGTGTGTGTGTGTGTGTGTGTGTGTGTGTGTGTGTGTGTGTGTGTGTGTGTGTGTGTGTGTGTGTGTGTGTGTGTGTGTGTGTGTGTGTGTGTGTGTGTGTGTGTGTGTGTGTGTGTGTGTGTGTGTGTGTGTGTGTGTGTGTGTGTGTGTGTGTGTGTGTGTGTGTGTGTGTGTGTGTGTGTGTGTGTGTGTGTGTGTGTGTGTGTGTGTGTGTGTGTGTGTGTGTGTGAGTGTGTGTGTGTGAGTGCATGTGTGAGAACAAACAAGTGTCAAGGTTATTTGGGGGGTTATTCTGTCCTCTCTGGCATGTCACACACACAGAGCGTCCCTGGGTTTGTCAGCTCTAATAATAGTGTGGATCAGGTTCTGATTGTCCGTCACAGTCACTGTGGCTGCTGGAAGAGGAGGAGGAGGAGGAGCTATTTCTTCCTCAGCTACTTTCAGTCGTTGTCCTGCAGTCTCCTCGTCTTTTTGCTTTGTCTTTTTTTGTTTTCAAGACAAAAGATTTGTCCTGGTCCTGAGACCTCAGAAGGTCCATGCAGTGTTACGGCCACTATGGCGCCTCCTCTGCCCCTGTAGAGGAGGTCCATGCTGAGGAGGAGGTGTTTGAAGAGGAGGAGGTGTTGGTAGAAGACGGTGTGCAGGCCGTGGTCCAGGAGTCAGGTAGGACTGGTGTAGGACTGTGGTTCAGCCTGGGTTGGTTCAGTTCATGCTCGGTTCTTATCCGGTCTTGTGTTAGGAGGTGTTGATGTGGAGGAGGCCCCACCGGTGCAGGAGGAAGTGGCACTGCCTGTCTCTCAGACCGGTAGGGAGGGTTTGTTGGCTCGGTTTGATGTGGTTTGGTTTGGTTTTGGTCTGATCTGGTCTGTTCTGGTCCAGTTTGGTTTTGCTCTGGTGGTGTATGTCCAACATTGTAAATAAAGGAATGTGTTATTATCACATGTCTGTAGGTTCAAATCTATAAAATAAAATTCCCACAATGTCAATATATTAGACACACACATGTTCAGACAACTAGAGACGTTCATGACAAACAGCTGTCGTCTCCGTCAGCTCTGGGAGTTTTAGTTTAACTTTAGAAATAAACCAGTGTTACAGGTTTCACACATACACACACACACACACGTTTTTCATTCCAGTGTTGTCATGATAACACACCTCTAACTGAACCAGTAGCTCTTCATCCTGATCAGTTTAAGGTTGTAAACTGTTGATTTTATCTGTGTCATCAGAGACTAAGACGCCGCCAGTCGAGAGCAAGAATGGAAAGAGGACAGAAGGAGGAGGAGACGCAGGAGGAGGTGCTAAGTACTCCATGTTCACCTGGGTAGTGGTGGTGGCGTTGCTGGGTGTGTGGAGCTCCGTGGCCGTGGTCTACTTCGACATCGTGGACTACGACAACGTCATCGGTGAGTTTAGCAACATAATGTGGTGATGATCTGATGCTACAAAAAACACAGCTGATGTTGTTTCATACAACAGAATTAAACTGTTGCATTTAAGAAATAAAAGAACAACAAAGGGAAAATAATTGATATTTTATTTCTGCTTCTATAAAATCAAACTCATCAAAATCAAAAATCAACCCTCATTTCCTCTGAGACTTTTCTTCCTGGTGACTGGTGTTTCTCCTTCTGTTAATGTTGCTGCCACAATATGAAATGTTACCACTTTACTTCTGTATAGTAACATAGACACAACTAACCTGATAATATTCTGTATGTTGAGGATCCTTCACATTAAAAGCCTCCTGCTGTGTCTTCTTCTTCTCTCTGTGTTTTCTCTGCATGCAGCCAGAGCGAAGGAGTTTCACATGAACTTTTCTCAAGTTTTACAAGGTACGATGTCGACATTTAAACACGCAGCGATAAACTGAAACCGAAACATTGTTTCACATCAAAAAAATCATGTGAAACATAAAACATAAAGAAAAGACGGCGGCCTCTGTAGAGGACGGCTGGTCCTTCAGGTGATTTTACACCAATGAAACGTGATAATTAACATCATGTGACACACACACACGATGTCACATGATGTCTAGACAAGCTCGGTGGCACAAGGATAGATGGGTAATCAGTTAAAGAATGGGACGTATGCTCTTATACATGAATAAAAGATAACGTAAAGGTGAGTTTTGTGTGTAAACATTGTCCAGCATCGTCCATCAAGACATTTATTATGGCAGTTAAAGAGACGTCACCGGACGTCGACAGGAACAAAGTAATTTACTTCTGTGCTCAATGTTTCACTTGAGTAGTTTTATATTTTTTTGTAAATTTGTGACTTTGTCTTCACTACATTTTAAAGACAAATACCAGACGTTTTACTTTACTACATTTATATCAAGATTCTGGTTCCTTTCGGTTCTGAAAGTGGATGTTTTTTCTTCTAAAAGCTGATTGGTTGTTGCTCAGTAGGCGACGCTACGTCTATAACTGTGACTATAAAACCGCACATTTTCACGTCAAGTTTTCTTTTTATAAAACCCAAAGTTTGCGTAGGAAACGGCGTCTGCAACGTTTATAAACGAGGCCCCTGGTCTGAAGATGTCCCACTGTCTTCATGATGAACATACAACACACATGTGTTGACTCACTGTCAGAGCTGAGTCTCAACATCACCATGATGTTTAGTTACAATTCATTTACACTAGAAACTAATGATTTGGTGGTTTATTGTAACTTTCTACCAGTTCATTATTCTTCTGCTCAGAGACGTTAGTAACTTTACTACTGCTATTTTAACTCGGGTAACAATGAGTCTGTGTGAGAGAAACATTTGACCAGTGGATCTGACTCTACTGACGTTGTGGACTTGGTCTTCCTCTGTCTCAACACATGGAGCCGAGAACGAGACATGAAACCTCATTGTGGCTTTTTGTACAATTTCAAAATGAACAAACAAGAAGAAACAAACCAACAAACTTAGCTCCGACATCAGAGCAGCATCAGTCTGCAGCTGATGTAACAGAAAACGTTACAAACATCATCACAGACACTAAACATCTGCAAAAGACCAAACTAAATCTATCTGTTTTTAGCCGGACACAGAGACCAGAGGCTCTGAAGTCTCAACAGGATGTTTCAAACTAGATTTCATGACGGCATCACAGTTCGGCTGCTGCAGCGTGTGACAGACGTCATGGTCTCCCACCGCTTCCTTCCTCTTTCTGCAGCTTTGCTATCAGAGTCATCTTCATGCACTGAATCACTGAGCTGCTGTGAACTATTAATACGCTGCCACCGCTGCTGCGTCCTTCCTCATCATTTGTCTTAGCAAATTCTGTGCTGTCACGTACACGTTTATCGACGTGCACGTAGCCAAACACACGTGTGATTAGTCGTAGTCACAAGTTGAGCAAATAGTTGTGAACAGGAAGTGTCAGATAATCACCACAAACCATTTCCGTCGCCTCTAGACATCCAACAGTCCGGGCTGGGTTTAAAAATAAAATATGGTTTCTGATTCATATCGAGCTTCATTTGAAATATCTGATATGAATCAAGAAGTTAAACCCTGCTTTTTAGCTAAGATGCTAATGTTAGCATAGGGTTGGATGCTGTATGCTAATAAGTTAGTTCTAAACTTTTAATTTAACCTGACATGAACCAGTTAGAAAACGAGCTAATGTTAGCATGGAGTTGGATCCTGCTATTAACAGGACAAACAAGCTAATGTTAGCATAAAGTTAACCCTTTACAGTCAAATGTATTATTATCTTATCAACATGTATCAAAATTAATCAATAAATAAAATAATAGTGTCCGGCTTCAAAGGGTTAAATCCCATCTTGTCAAGTATCTTCAGTCTAAATGTTTTAGTTTCTTTAACTACAGTTATGAGTCTTAACTGAGCCTTCCTCTCCTCCTCTTCCTCAGGTAAACTGACGGCCTACGACGCCGACGGCGATGGAGACTTCGATGTGGACGACGCTAAAGTTCTTCTCGGCAAGTTCACATTTTAAATCCTTCGCTTCAGTGTCGCGATGTGGTTTACAGTTGAGTCCCAGTGCCTCGGTTCGAAAGTCACAGTGAAGCTGCGAGCGAGGTCAGGCAGGTCTGTGGGTCACGTGAAAGAAACCAAACCACCTGCGTCGCCCCCTGGTGGTGAACTGCAGTACAGCTCCTAAACTGGACTCTGTTGTAAAAACCTAAGATGACCTCGCTTCTGGTTCGTTTTAACTCAGGGAAATGGAGGTTGCTGGTGAGAAACTGGACTGCGACTGGGACTAGACTGTGGACCAGACAGGGACCAGACTGGGAACTGTGTTAATAGGACCAGACTGTGGACCAGACAGGGACCAGATTGGGACCAGACTGGGAACCAGACTGTGGATCAGACTGGGTCCAGACTAGGAACCAGACTGGGTCTAGACTGGTACCCAGTCTAACTAGTTAAATAATAATGACCCGGTCGTGGGGTTAACTGGAGGTGTTAAAGACGGCCGCCTCGACTCGGCCATGTGACGTCTGCCTGACGACAGGAAGTTGAGGCTGATTTGTTTCTGTGGTTCATCTGCGACTTTAACTCACTTTCTTTCCTCTTTGTCCCGTTTCATCACCATCATTATTTTATTTTTTATTTTCCTGTTTTCGTTGCGGTCGTTCTCCATTCTTTCCTTCCTTCTTCGTTTCTTTTCCTCCCATCCTCCCTTTCTCTCTTCCCTCTCTCTCTTTCGTCAGGCTTGACCAAAGATGGCGGCGGTAGCGCGAACGGCGAGTCGCTCGAGGAGGTTCTTGATATTTTAGCTGAGGAGGGCTCTGATTGGATCTATGGCTTCTTCAGCTTCCTGTATGACGTAGTGTCCTCGCCCACAGAGCGGGCGGACGAAGAGGAGGAGAAGGGCGGGGCGACCTCCTCCTCTTCCTCTGATGATGATGATGATGATGGCGAGGAGGTCAAAGGGGTCATACTGGACCTGCAGAACCAGTAGGAGGACAGGAACCAGAGACAGAGCCAGTAGCAAAGCTCTGTGGTCCCTGAACCATGAGGACCAGACTGGGTCCTACTGTGGACTAGACTGTGGACTAGACTGGGACTAGACTGTGGACTGGACTGGGACTGGACTGGGACTAGACTGGGACTAGACTGTGGACTGGACTGGGACTAGACTGTGGACTGGACTGGGACTAGACTGGGACTAGACTGTGGACTAGACTGGGACTAGACTGTGGACTGGACTGTGGACTAGACTGTGGACTAGACTGTGGACTGGACTGTGGACTAGACTGTGGACTAGACTAGGACCAGACTAAGACCAGACTGTGGTCCAGACCTGAACTAGACTGTGAACTAGATTGTGGACTAGACTGTGGACTAGACTCTGGACCAGACTGTGGACTAGAATATGGACTAGAATGTCGTCCAGATTGTGGACCAGTGCAGCTGGTAGAGGACAGTGGACTGGTCTCCAGTCCAAGACCAAACTGGGAGAACTGTAACAGTTTTTACGTATTGATCCAGGTCTGGTCTTCAGCTCCAGCAGCTGATTCGTCATCGTTACGTCCAGTTTGTTGGATAAATGTTTTAAAGCTTCAACAGAACGAAATAAAACCAGTCCGACTCACTTTCACCTGTTTCGTCCTGAATGTTTCATATCGAGCTGAAATCTGAGCCGTTGTTTCCTCTCTGTGTTAGACGACACAGGCGTGAAGACGGCGACTAGAAACGACACGAGTCGAGGTACCGAGTCCTGCCGTGTGCATGTCCACAGGCGTGTTGTTGTAACACTGATGTTGCTTCACTAATCTAAACTAAACCTTTAATGAAGAAGAAATGGTGTTTGTCACTTTATAGAATAAACATTAATAACTGAGAATTTCATAAAAATGAGGATTTCACCACATTTTATTCACCTGATGTAGCTCCGCCCAACCTCATTGTTCATGATTTACAACTTCCACCGAAACGTGGACTGAAAGAGGAAGTTACAGTTCAGACGGCGAGTTAACGTTGTCCAGGTTAGTTTATGTCAAGTGTCTGACAGATGATGGAATATTTCAACTGAATACTGCAAAACTACAACACAACTACAACAAAACTACTACACAACTACAACACAACTACACACAACTACAACACAACTACAATAAAACTACTACACAACTACAACACAACTACAACAAAACTACTACACAACTACAACACAACTACAACACAACTACAACAAAACTACAACAACAACTACAACACAACTACAACACAACTACAACACAACTACAACACAACTACAACACAACTACAACACAACTACAACAAAACTACTACACAACTACAACACAACTACAACAAAACTACAACAAAACTACAACACAACTACAACACAACTACAACACAACTACAACACAACTACAACAAAACTGCCACACAACTACAACAAAACTACTACACAACAACAACACAACTACAACAAAACTACAACACAACTACAACACAACTACAACTACAACAAAACTACTACACAACTACAACAAAACTACCATAAAAGTCCAGATGTGCGACCTCCAGCATCAGAAGTGACTCTGCTACATAAGGTGAATATGTGTTGGTGTAATATTACACCACTATAGATGTATAATGGTGAATATTCACCATTATTTATGTATAATGGTGAATATGAATATTTGTTTGGTCGATTGATCGGTTGATGTGACTTGTCACTGACGTGGTTAACACGTCCTGGCTGCTGTGTCCGCATGTTTCCTCCTGCTCCTCCATGACTTTACTTTTATTAAAAATGAAACTCTGAACCTCAGCTGGTGGCGTCGGAGGCGCCAGGCTGCGCTCGGCGCTCCGAGACGAGCTGAGGAGGATCCACGAAAAGATGGAGGCCAAGAGGATCGCTCGCTACGCCCTGGACGAGATCACAGCCTTCCTCACCCGGGAGGACGAGGAGAGGAAGGAGGTCTGGGCACTGAAGATCAAGACGCTGCAGGAGGAGAGGGAGAAGGTGGAGGAGCAGAAGAAAAAGGTGGAGGAGGACAGAGAGAAGGTGGAGGAGCAGAAGAAAAAGGTGGAGGAGGACAGGGAGAAGGTGGAGGAGCAGAAGAAAAAGGTGGAGGAGGAGAGGGAGAAGGTGGAGATGGAAAGAGAAAGGCTGGAAAAAGCAGAGGAGAGGATGGAGAAAGAGAGGATGGAGAAGCAGAAGGCGGAGAAAGAGAGGATGGAGAAGGAGAGGGTGGAGAAGGAGAGGATGGAGAAGGAGAGGGCGGAGAAAGAGAGGATGGAGAAGGAGAGGATGGAGAAGCAGAGGGCGGAGAAGGAGAGGATGGAGAGGGAGAGGATGGAGAAGGAGAGGGATGGAGGAGAAGAGGGCAGAGAGGAGAGAGGATGGAGAAGGAGAGGGCGGAGAAAGAGAGGATGGAGAAGGAGAGGATGGAGAAGCAGAGGGCGGAGAAGGAGAGGATGGAGAAGCAGAAGGCGGAGAAGGAGAGGATGGAGAAGGAGAGGGCAGAGAGGGAGAGGATGGAGAAGGAGAGGGCAGAGAAGGAGAGGATGGAGAAGGAGAGGGCAGAGAGGGAGAGGATGGAGAAGGAGAGGGCGGAGAAAGAGAGGATGGAGAAGGAGAGGATGGAGAAGCAGAGGGTGGAGAAGGAGAGGGCGGAGAAAGAGAGGATGGAGAAGCAGAGGGCGGAGAAGGAGAGGATGGAGAAGCAGAGGGTGGAGAAGGAGAGGGCAGAGAGGGAGAGGATGGAGAAGGAGAGGATGGAGAAGGAGAGGGATGGAGAAGGAGAGGGCGGAGAAGGAGAGGGCAGAGAGAAGCAGAGGATGGAGAAGGAGAGGGCGGAGAAAGAGAGGATGGAGAAGCAGAGGATGGAGAAGCAGAGGGCGGAGAAGGAGAGGATAGAGAAGGAGAGGATGGAGAAGGAGAGGGCGGAGAAGGAGAGGATGGAGAAGCAGAAGGCGGAGAAGGAGAGGATGGAGAAGCAGAGGGCGGAGAAGGAGAGAATAGAGAAGGAGAGGGCGGAGAAGGAGAGGATGGAGAAGGAGAGGGCGGAGAAGCAGAGGGCGGAGAAGGAGAGGATAGAGAAGCAGAAGGCGGAGAAGGAGAGGGCGGAGAAAGAGAGGATAGAGAAGGAGAGGATAGAGAAGCAGAAGGCGGAGAAGGAGAGGGCGGAGAAGGAGAAGATGGAGAAGCAGAAGGAGAGGATGGAGAAGGAGAGGGCGGAGAGGAGAGGATGGAGAAGCAGAAGGCGGAGAAGGAGAGGGTGGAGAAGGAGAGGGCGGAGAAGGAGAAGATGGAGAAGCAGAGGGCGGAGAAAGAGAGGATGGAGAAGCAGAAGGCGGAGAAGGAGAGGGTGGAGAAGGAGAGGATGGAGAAGGAGAAGATGGAGAAGGAGAGGGCGGAGAAGGAGAGGATGGAGAAGCAGAAGGCGGAGAAGGAGAGGATGGAGAAGGAGAAGATGGAGAAGCAGAGGCGGAGAAGGAGAGGATAGAGAAGGTGAAAGCTCAAGCATCCAAGGAAAGGATGGAAGGAGAGCGACTGGAGAGACAAAGAGCAGAAAAACAGCGACTCTCTAAAGAAAAGGAGGCCAGAGAGGAGAAGGAGCTGGAGAAGGAACGAATCGATAAAGAAAGAGAGAAGATGGTCGGTGAAAAGGTGAGAGCAGAGAAAGACAGAGACGAAAAAGAGAGAGGATGGAGAGAGACGAGGCGACAAAAGACAAAGTGAGAGAACGATTGGAGGAGGAAAGAAAGGAGCTGACGGAGCGACGGAGGGTGGACAGACGAGCAGAGAGAGCAGGCGGAGGAACGAACGCCACGAGGGTCGCCGCCGGCCTGAGGAAACTAACCGTCTCCAACGCCTCCAACGCTCCGTCAGCGGCGGAGAAAACGGAGAAGGTTCGTTTGTCAACCATGAGGAGAGAGAAGAGCTGGAGCGGAGACAAGACGAACAGGAAATGAGAGCAAGTCTCTGTCGCTGATCAACGTTACTCTGAGGTTGACGGCAGGTTAAGATGAAGGTCTCGTCAGTTGTTTGTTTGTTTGTTGTTTCACTAAGGTGAGATGTGAATCTGCAGTCAAACCTGAAAAACAACTTGTTTATGCTGGAAAACAACATTTCACCTTTTCACCACTAGGGGGCAGCTGGCCTTCAACAAGCTAAATGGTGACGTTTATGGTGTGTGGATGTTGTTGTTGTTGTTGTTGTTGTTGTTGTTGTTGTTGTTGTTGTTGTTGTTGTTAGCTCAAACAAAATTACCTGTTGGACTGTGAAGGATCCAACCGTTGTAGCCTTCATAGCTACATTAGCTAACTTGGCTAATTTAGTTAGCGTAGCTAGTTTAACCACCGCAGCTTAGCTACTTCCTGGGTACTTTAGTTAATGTTTTTAGATACCTAACCTTATTTAATCACCTCAGCTAGCTCAGTTAATTTATGTAATGTGGTTATTTCAGCTGTTTGGACGGTGGAGGAGTCTCTGTAGCCTTCATGCCTCAGGCAGAAGAAGCTGGATCAGTTGAACTGAGACAGACCAGTCTCCACCTGGGACGGAGATGACCAGTTACTACATACTGATGCTAACACAGCTATGTTAGCTAACTTAGCTAATTTAGATACTTCAGCTTATTTAGTCACCTCTGTTTAGCTATTTCTTGGCTAAATTAGTTGAGTTATTCAAATACCTTAGCTTATTTAACCACCTTAGCTAACTGTTACCTCAACTAATGTAGTTATTTCAGCCAGCGTAGCTGAACCATTCAGGTCCCAGTTTGAGTCTGGACTCAGTCTGGTCCCAGTCTGGTCCACGAGTCGACCACTCTGACTGGCAGCTCCGTGTGACATCGCCATCTAGTGGCACTAGTGGTCTATTTAAAATTAACTCATCAAAGTTGCAAAACAAACAAACAAACAAAAAACACTCAGATCTGTTAGGGCTTCATCTTCACTTCACAGAAAACATGAGAAAATAAAAAATAACTAAACTGTGACTGTTTTTAATTTATTACTGAGCAGATTCATAGTGACAACAAGAGTAATTTAGTGTTTTCACCTCAGGTTGAAAGGTTTAATTTTTATTAAATACTAACATCAAGTTAGTAAACATAATCCCTGATTCACTTTTCTCAACCATGATCAGTACGATTCTCTGCTCAGATACTCTGATAATCTCTGGGTTTGCAGATTCAGTCTTAAACCACCTGAACTTGTTGTCGACTCATCACAGACCAGAAAGTCTTTAGGACTAAAGTTATTTTACGTCATTTAAGTGATGCTTTGCTCTGTCAGTGTTTCCTCTGGCTTGATAACACGTGTGGGCACAGGTTAGATTGATGAGTGACTCTGGTGACCTCTGGATCCTGGTTTACATGTAGATGTCTACGTCACCTTACGCCAGCGTGTAAGTGACACTGTAGCAGACCTGACGACACATTCATCATCAGATACTGAATGTTAGTCAGTCAGTCAACTACAGTTATCGTTATATTTATCACCACTTGACCAGTGTTGGATGTTACAGAAGAAATTACAGTAATGTGTTACTTTTTACTGTAACACAGTAATGTAAGATGTGCTATTACTTTTCTCTACAAAAAACAAATTATTTGCAACATTTTCTGTGAAAAACTGCAAAAAAACTGAGATATTGTTGGACTTTTTCAAACATCTACTGCTCTGTGATACCTTAACCTAGAGACACCATTCAGACTTTAATATGTAGACACAAGTCCAGTCTGTTAACATTGAATTCAACATTTAAATAGGTTTTATAGTTTTTGATCAATCACTGTTCAATGATCATGATGATTCAGAGTTTATAAATGGTGTGTATTGTGTTGAGGTTAGAGTGGAGAGACTTTCAGAAAAATTATCTTGAGTTTTTGTCTTTACACGCTGCTCAAAGTTACAAATTTCACTCTACACATATGATTTTCTCCACAGTTGTAGCCCTGATTGTGCTCTTTCATACAATGTACCTGGTTAAACAATAAGACTGATGGTTTTTTAATTATTTTGAATTATCTGCCTCTAAGCAACAAGAGTAGCTCTCAGTGACTCATTGACTCCAGTGTAAATCAGAACAGGATTTTCAGAGAGAAGCAGAAACTACTCTTTTTCTAACTTGCTGTATTTTCCACATTTTTGACACCAGGAACAAAACAACTTGACCAGTGTGTTTGGTAAATTCTCGTAGCTTTGGTGGTGAAGAATTTGTGCCAATAGGAGTTTTGGGTTTTGAACAAATAGCAGTAGATTGAGAGGTGCAGCAGGCAAATCTCACTTTGGTTCCATTTTCGGTTCCACAGTCTCGTCACATTTGTTACATTTCGTAACATTTTCGGATCCTTTGAACGTGACGTTCGTTCCATCGTCGTGGTGTGAAAATCAAAACATTTCACTTGACATTTGTCCTCACTGTTTTTCAGCTAAAAGACCTTTAACCTAAAATAAATGTTGTTTGTCGAACTGAGACGTGTTTGTCGTCTGCCTTAATCTGCTGCTGCTGTTTCACATTCAGACCCCCCCCACCCCCACCCTCTTCTCCATTCAGTCGTATCTCTCCTGGCCACAGCTTCCTCCAACGCTCTGGTCTTATTTCCTTCCCCGACAACTTCGTGGTGTGAAATAGTCAGAGCCTTTGAATTAAAATGAAAGTTTAGCTGCTGAGGCACTGAGACGTTAAAACTGTAAACCAACATCACGTTATCGTTGTTTACTGTCCTTTTTATCACATCGTCCTGTTTTATTCTGTTGCTCTTAAAGTGACAAAATAAATAATAATTAAAAAAAAACACATATTTTCAGTAATTGCTCTTCAGTGTTATTGATTTTTATTCCTGTTTCATCTGATATTAAAACAAAAGTTGACTAGTCTCTGATCCTGATCCTGGTCTGAGGGTCTCCTAAAGTCCTGGGTCAGGTCTCAGTCCCATGTCAGTTATTAATAAACTTCATAGTTTAGTCACAGAATAAAACGTTTAGTCTCTACTAACCAGCCTGTTGTTAGCTGTTAGCAGCTAGCACGCTAACTGCAGGCTAGCTGGTTAGCATCCGCTGACCTTTCAAATTAAAAGGTCAGCCTTCCATACAGCAGCTGATAAATAAAACAATCAAACATCACGTGAACAGAGACACAATCTGATTGGCTGAGATGCAACTTCCTGTCAGGGCTTTCAGAATAAAATAAGAGTGTAAACAGGAAGCTGTTAAACAACTAGCACAACTGCAAGTTAGCAAGAGATACTCTCACTACTGTAGCTGGTTAGCTGGTGCTGACCCTTCAAATTAAAAGCCTTCCTTAAACAGCTCTGTCTAAACGCTCAGACACAATCTGATTGGCTGAGACACAACTTCCTGTCAGGATTTTCAGAATAAAATCTGTGATAACAGGAAGCAGAGATTTATGTGTTGGGACTTTAATTTTGATCCTTTCAGCACTTTCACATCAAGTCTGACTTTTAACCATCAAACAGGACTGAAAGAGGCAGAAAGACCAGAGGAGGCAAAGTCACCTGAGGAGAACACAGGTGAGGACACACACACACACACACACACACACATATTGTATTGTCGCCGTGACAACAGACAGGCGACCCTGATATCTGAGAAAACACCCGAGGCAGTTTGTTCACACCTCGTTCACAAAGACGACCAGAACAAAACACTGAACCCAGCTCTGTGAAATCTGTCACACACACATACACACATTTAATGTAATTAACTGATATAAATGTTGTTCTTATTTCTTTAAGCTGTAAAAACTGAGGGAGACGATGAATCTAGAAACCTGATGGACAATCTGCAACTGTGTCAGGTGTGTGTGTGTGTGTGTGTGTGTGTGCGTGCCTGGTTTTTCCTACATTGTGGGGACTTACACCTGTTTACACACTCACATTGTGGGAACATGTCTCCATTGTGGGGACAAAAATCTGGTCCCTATGATGTAAAAAACAATAAATGAAGGTGAAGACCTGACTTCAGGTCTGGTTCAGGTCCAGATAAAGGTTGGACAAGTGGTACCAACAAATAGATCTCTAGGGTTTCCAGGAAAGTCTCCAGGAAATGAATGGAAGTCAATGAAATGTCCCCACAAGACATGAAAACAAATGTGTGTGTGTGTGTGTGTGTGTGTGTGTGTGTGTGTGTGTGTGTGTGTGTGTGTGTGTGTGTGTGTGTGTGTGTGTGTGTGTGTGTGTGTGTGTGTGTGTGTGTGTGTGTGTGTGTGTGTGTGTGTGTGTGTGTGTGTGTGTGTGTGTGTGTGTGTGAGACGCTGACTGAACACACTTGTTGCTCTTTGCCTCTGTATGATCCTCCTGATGATGATGTCACAGTAGTAATGTTGTGACTTCTGTCTGTGTCTGATCCAGACTCTGGATCTCAGGACGTGGAGTCTGAAATCCAAGGTCGGTTCTTCCTGCTGCTGCTGCTGATGATGATGATGACAACACATGACATCACATGACTTCATGTGTTGTCACATGTTGTCACATGTTGTTACATGATGTCACATGTTGTTACATGATGTCACATGTTGTTACATGATGTCACATGTTACATGATGTCACATGTTGTTACATGTTACATGATGTCACATGTTGTTACATGATGTCACATGTTGTTACATGATGTCACATGTTGTTACATGTTACATGATGTCACATGTTGTTACATGATGTCACATGTTGTTACATGATGTCACATGTTGTTACATGTTACATGATGTCACATGTTGTTACATGATGTCACATGTTGTTACATGTTACATGATGTCACATGTTGTTACATGTCACATGATGTCACATGTTGTTACATGATGTCACATGTTGTTACATGTTGTTACATGATGTCACATGTTGTTACATGTTGTTACATGTTACATGTTGTTACATGTTGTTACATGTTGTTATGTTGTTGTGTTGTTACATGTTGTCACATGTTGTTACATGTTGTTACATGTTGTTACATGTTGTTACATGTTGTTATGATGTTACATTGTTACATGTTGTTACATGTTGTTACATGTTACATGATGTCACATGTTGTTACATGTTGTTACATGTTGTCACATGTTGTTACATGTTGTTACATGATGTCACATGTTGTTACATGTTACATGATGTCACATGTTGTTACATGTTGTTACATGATGTCACATGTTACATGTTGTTACATGATGTCACATGTTGTTACATGTTGTTACATGATGTCACATGTTGTCACATGTTGTTACATGTTGTCACATGATGTCACATGTCACATGTTGTTACATGTTGTTACATGATGTCACATGATGTCACATGTTGTTACATGATGTCACATGTTGTCACATGATGTCACATGTTGTCACATGTTGTCACATGTTGTTACATGATGTCACATGTTGTTACATGATGTCACATGTTGTTACATGTTGTCACATGATGTCACATGTTGTTACATGATGTCACATGTTGTTACATGTTGTCACATGATGTCACATGTTGTTACATGGTGTCACATGTTGTCACATGTTGTTACATGTTGTCACATGATGTCACATGTCACATGTTGTTACATGTTGTTACATGTTGTTACATGATGTCACATGATGTCACATGTTGTCACATGTGTCACATGTTGTCACATGTTGTTACATGTTGTTACATGTGTCACATGTTGTTACATGTTGTTACATGATGTTACATGATGTCATGTTGTTACATGTTGTCACATGATGTCACATGATGTCACATGTTGTCACATGATGTCACATGTTGTCACATGTTGTCACATGATGTCACATGTTGTCACATGTTGTCACATGATGTCACATGTTGTCACATGATGTCATGTTGTTACATGTTGTTACATGATGTCACATGTTGTCACATGATGTCACATGTTGTTACATGATGTCACATGATGTCACATGTTGTTACATGTTGTCACATGATGTCACATGTTGTTACATGATGTCACATGTTGTTACATGATGTCACATGTTGTTACATGATGTCACATGTTGTTACATGTTGTCACATGATGTCACATGTTGTTACATGTTGTCACATGATGTCACATGTTGTCACATGTTGTCACATGTTGTTGTTACATGATGTCACATGTTGTCACATGATGTCACATGTTGTTACATGTTGTCACATGTTGTCACATGTTGTCACATGATGTCACATGATGTCACATGTTGTTATGTCACATGTTGTTACATGTTGTCACATGATGTCACATGTT